>JAFIDM010052954.1:0-31954 GCA_023159025.1 Thereuonema tuberculata | reverse complement strand
TATAAAACACACAATTTACAAATAATCAATTTCAATGAATTAAATAAATTATATCAATTAATAATAACTAAAATTCATTTCAATTTTATTAAGAACACAAAAAAAAGAATTCCTTATTAAAAATGCTACAGCGATACACAATTTCAAGACACTGCCCTGAACCTCTGATTTTACAGCTTCTGTGTCCTTTTCTTATCAAAATAGACTCATCCATCATCTCTTTTCAGAAACTTTTCATATAATCTCTCTCTCTTGTCAGTTATCTTAGTTCTGTCAGTTATGGGTTTTCTACTGTCCTTCCAGAAGATCCTATGCTTATATCCTTAATCTGCTGACATTTTTGCTAACATGAAAGATCTTTGTATTGCATTAAAACTTCCCTTTTTATGATAAACAACAACTTTATCTTTGCCATTAAGTCCGTGATTTCTCTGAATGTTCATATTCAGAATTTTGTCAAGATTTCTGTCTTAATTCCTTATAAAACCAATCATTGGCAGAAACTTGTGCCAATACTACTCCACATGTCAATCAGAACAATCAACATGATCTTTAATGCAGAAAAAAAAAACGAAAAAAAAAAAAAACTAATTAAAATTCTGAAGCAGGGTTTTTTTTTTAATTAGTTATGAACTTCGAAAAAAAAAATATCGATTACAGAAAAACAAAAATGATAAACTAAATGTCACTGTGGATTAAAAATTGCAAAACTTTAAAACCCAAGGTCTTGTGGAAACATCAAATGTGATCATATAGTAAGCCAACATGTGAAACTCAGCGGTTTGAGTCTCAACTTTTCATCGATCTATTGGGTTGTCCAGAAAGTTCTGAGTGCTTTTGACAAGTGTCTATTTGAGCATTCCGTATGCAGCCTTACTGTTTGAAAACATACAATATGTTGGTATTATGTGCAAGGTAGCATGTAACTGTGTCTCTCAGCAAAGGTTGGTCGTGATCAGTAGAAGCTGTGTTTTTATTGAGTTCAAATACGGATGAGAAAAAAGTGCATTCCAGGCATGTGATGCAATTCTTTTATAGAAAGAGGAAAAATGCTACACAGATTTGTAAAGGCATTTGTGAAGTGTATGGAGAGGGTGCCATTTGTGAATCAACGGTTTGGAGATGGTTTGCAAAATTCAAAGGTAGAGATTTCAGCTTAAAATATGCAGATCGCCCTGGAAGAACTTCAGCAGTGGACGACGATTACATATAAGTACACCAGAGTCCAACCCAAAATTAATGACTCTGAAAATTCCCAAAAGTTCAAGAACATTTGGTGAAGCTTGAGTACACTTCTCTCATTATGATGTTTGGATTCCACACAACCTGTCTTAGATAAACTACATCGATCGGCATTCCAACTGTGACATGCTCCTGAAATGCAACAAAACAGACATGTTTTTGAAACGAATAGTGACTGGAGATGAAAAAAAAGATCGACAATAGATCATTAATTCTTTTATCTGCTTACTCTTTTGAAAGGAAAAGGTTGTGCTTTCACTTCCAGCCTCTTCCACATTTCCCTGTTCAGCTTTGCCTTACTTTCTTTGCTATCTAAAACCACCACCTTACTGCCTCACTTGGTTCTTTTTTCAAAAACAACATTTTCCCTCCTTTGTGTCTCTGTCTTTTGCTTTTTAGTTTATAATTTTATTGCAACTGTTCCAAAAGGTTCTTTCACAGAAGGTCCTGTTATTGCTGCATCCTATCTATGCTTGGGTCCTTCTTATGCCATTGCAGTTTTCTTTTATCAGGGTTACTCGGGTATCTTGGCCCCTCAATCCTTTTCTATCTTTGATTATTCTTCTAGAGACAACCCTTTAGTTTTTTTCTTTCTTTCTTTCTCGGTATGTCCCTGATATAATTGCAAAAAAAGTCAGAGTTGAGTTTCTGACCTTGCAGTCATAGCTGACAAAAAGCTAAACCATAAGGAACCACAAAAGTATGAGTGCGGCAGATACAAGGATATTGATAGCTTTCGAATATAGCAGAGAATTCCTGTTTCATTGCATCATCATCTCTATATTTTGTATTCTATTGTGTGTCTGATGATCCTGTTCCTTCTGGGGAAGGAGTTCAAAGCTGCTATTCCTTCCGAATTTGAGTTACTTAGGAACCTGGACCAGTTCTATATCGCAAGTGCCACATGTTAAGAGCCCTAATATGAAACGATTCATGGTTGATCTATACATTTTTACCGATCCATTACACTTGCAGTATAACATCAAAAATTGACAGAATTATTGCAAAGGACGACAAGAATAAGTGATCTTAGCATTTCATCAAAACCACAGGCAGTGATGTTTTAACAAATAATTTGTCTACTGAAAAGGCAATTATATAAATCTCTGTTAGAAGAGGTAAAGATATAGCTTCACCACATTGCCAGATCTGGTGATAATTGGTCAAACTGGAGCAAAGCTCTACTATTTATCTTATCACCAATGGTAGATCATTTCATCCTATTCCCCTTAAGAATATTGAGTTGTTGTTGTTGTGAATAAAGTATGTGCATCTTTGAATCTTTTTTCAAAGAGTTTTTGAGGAATTTTATGACTTTGTAAGAAAATATGAATGAGTGCCAGAATTCTTTTTGTGCACTTAGCATCATATATAGTTTCGGTTTTTTTTTTCAGCAATAAAGCTGAAAATAAATCCGATTTTAAGTTTTGAATGTTTGGTGCTTGTGCAAACTTGTCAGTGGTCAGAACAACACGGATACCGTTGTTAAGACCTCATTTTGAATAATTTTGTGTTTCTCTCCGAGTCACGAATCAAAAGAAACGATTCGAACATTGGGTCAATAAAGGGTTGAAATCGCCATCCTAATGCCTACCATGGATGCACGCCCGGCGCACGAATTAGCATCCGAGCTAATGCCATCCTTTGATGACGCTGAGAGCAATCGTCAAATGCTTCGTTACCTCACTCTGGTGGAGTGCTTTCTTTCGGCTGCAAGGTAAGTCAGTGATGTGCAAACCCAAGGAAACCCAACACTCTTTTACGAGAAGCTGAGATCCCACTTGCACCATCATAATGACTAATGTGGGAGTAAGTGACGAATTTTCAATAGGCCTATTGACACAAAGTACTGCTAGCAACTCAGTTTTATTCCTTCCTTTATGAACTTTTCTCAGCATTAACGCCCAAATGTGAACTGTTTCTTTTGACGTTTTTTTTTCTTTTACGAAAGTTTTAACAACTTTGTGACAGACTTTAAGCCGTCATTTAATTTTGTGTTAAACCTTATTCCTCTATCAGAAAGGAAACCGGCTGAATGACTCTAATCTTAACTTTTATTCATTTTATAGAATTTGTTTTAGAAGGATAATACAGTGTTACCTCCTTTAACGGACACCCTGAATAGCGGACATTATTGTGGGTCCTAGTCCCTTACAATAGGACATTCCATGTTATCCACTCCGAATAGCTGACAGTTATTTTAACTGTAAAAAAATTTTTATTTTTTTTCGATTCACATTTCGACAAACACATCATGGTTGTATTTACATTGATACATTGTATCTGTGTCCCATGATTCAATGCAAGAATCTGAGGCCCTTTTTTTCACTGTAGTTGTTTTGTAAATATCAATCCTCGTAAAGCTATCCTATAAACGTGTTGATTAAATTGGCTTCAAAAAGGAAGAGATTGACACTGAAAGAATAAATTGAAGTTGCCGCAAAAGAAAAGCTGAGTGTGCGTTGTCTTGTTGAGAGTTTTAAAGTTGGAAAAACTCAGATAAGTGAACTTTTGAAGGACCAAGATGAGATTAGAAAAATGTGGATGATGAATTCAAACGAAAATTCGAAGAATTTGAAGTATCGTAAAACTGAAACAAGCATAATCGACAAAGTGCTCATAAAATGGTTCCATTCTGCTCGTGCAAAGAACATTCCTATAAGCGGTGTTTTGCTTCAAGAAAAAGCCAGAGAATTTGGTCAAACTGTAGGATTGGACACGTTTAAGGCATCAAATGGATGGCTAGAAATTAATTTTCTATATACTGTAATTAATTTTGTCATTATTTTAAGTAAAACAAAAGGATTAGCAACTCATTTAAAAAGGAATAAAGTAAATAATTTGCAATTGTTCATATTCTCTCATATCGCAATGGTAATTGCAAAAATTTAATTAAGATTGTATGTAATTTTTCATTAAATGACATGCTATAAGCTAAAAAATGAAAAAAAGATAGTCCTCCCCAATAGCGGACACCTCCCAATAACGGACAAAACTTCCGGTCCCGTGACTGTCCGTTATGCAAAGGTAACACTGTATCTAATTCCTAGTGAAAGAAAGAAAAGGAAAGAAACCTTTGCTACATCTTTCACTCCTGTATTTTTACTTTTATTCTGTTAGTTGAATTGTTTTATTAAAGTTTGTGTGTTGGTTATATTTTGTGTGGTCTATTTTCTTATTACCTGATATTTATCTCTATACATTACATTTTAATCTTATTTGAATATTCTGCTTATTATCACTTTAAAGTTTTGTTCGTTTTTCCTAAAAACGCTTCTGGTAGCAGAGCTGCTCCTTTTAGTTTATCTTTCTTTACCTTTGTACACGGAAAATTTTAATAGTCAATTTTATTAACTAAGTTTTCCTCCATGACAGTGTTGAGAACCTAATCTAGTTATTTTAATTTTTTTTTTTACATCTGTGTACAGTTAAATTCAAATAGTCTTCTGAATTACAATAAATGCTACATCCACAGTAGTATCTCTGTGTGTGTAAGAATGAAAATGAGAAAAGTAAAATAAAAATATAAAATTCCTTATGTTTGAGATATTGATAAAAAGGGTTAGTTTGCAGACTCATACTTCAGGCAATTGTCTATGAGGGGGTATGAGTTGAATGTCACCTGCTTAAGGAATATGCTACTCCTTCAGACATGCACCAACGAGAAGTGTTTTTTTTTTTTTTTTTTTTAATGTATGTGAGCAGTGATGGTAGAAAACCAGTCTAAACTTTATTAGATACTGCAGACACAATCTAATCCACAGACACGCATCTTACAAGTGGTGTGAAAAAATCCAGGTGAAAGTAATGTGATGAACATGAAATGGTATGGAGAATCGAGCTGTGATACCAAAGTCCATTATGGCAGTAAACCAGGATTATCATTACCTTACTCAGGAAATGGCATCTGTATTGGAGATGTTCTATGGTTTTTACGCAACATATTATGCATGACAAGCTGAGTTAAAGAAAAGCTAAGCAGATCTACTTGTTGCTTAACCTCTGAGATTAAGCAGAGAAGTGTCAAAAAAAAAAATCTGTTTCATTCTCCTGTATGAAGCCAAAGGTAATACACATCTACATACATTTGAATTATTCACAACAAAATCTCCGTTCACCATTTCAGTTAATATGCAAATGGTGAGGAAAGAATGACAGCATTCATCCTCTATGAAGTTGAAAAAATTATTCTATTCAGCCATCTGCTGGATATATTATGCTGATGCTTAACCACAACGGTCCAAGAATGGAGCATCAGATACCTCAAAGGATCATAGTAACTAGTGTTGAATATAGAAATCTGTTGTGCAATCATCTGAAGTTGATCATCACAGGCTCTATTTACCAGAATAGCATCATCCGATTACCATTTGTTTGGTACCATGAAAAAAGATTTTGGTGGCCAAAATTCTCGTCAAATGAGGACATGAAAACTGCAGTGCAAATGCAGTGATTGCTGGGATTAACTGTATTACAGTTGAGATAGACATAAAATAGCTCAAGGCTGAAATAAAAACTAAAGCAATAATAATCTGTAATCAGTAGAAAACAAGCACAATCACAAAATACAAAACTAAAGATTTACAGAGATCAAATTCATGAAATTTTTTGTAGCAAATATATCCGAACAAGTTGAAAGATTTATTTTGTAAGATGGATCGTACCAAGAAATATCCTGTGAATAATGTGGATTATTGGTGATAATATTTCTAGAATCCGATGTATATCTTTCTCTGGACTTATGTAATAGTGTAAATTTAATGTGAATCAGTTAAATCAATGAATAGAAGAACATATGATGCCATATTGGAATAAAACAATGCAGTTTGTTTACAAAGTGATTTGTTTATCATCGTAGGTTAAAGAGAACATTAATTACTACCAGATGATAAATTATAACTTTTTTAAGAGCTTGTGAATAGTAAAATAAAGGAACTCAACTTGTTATTATTGTCAAGAGAAACTTATTTATTTACATTTATATTATGTTCGTTTACTTATCAATTTACTCGAAAAAAATCCATTGATAACCACACTCTGCTAATACCTACATATAAATGATGTTGCTTATACACTCCCACTATTAAGTATAGTAATCAGTATAACAAGAAAAATCTACTAACAGTTTTTCTACATAGACCCTATCAATTTGTATGGCCTTTCACTAGCCTGAAACAAGTGTATGGATGCCTTGCCAGTATCAGGTCTTGTCCTTTGCAAGTAACCATGTTTTCACTGCTTGAATCATTCGGTCGTCATCTTCAAACCTTGTCCAATGGATAGCATTTTTAAGTGGCCCAAAAAGATAGAATTTGGAGGGTGCCAAATCTGGACTGTGAGTGGATGGGGTCGCACTGTCCAACCCAATTTGGTGTTGGTTCTCAGACTTATGTGAGGGCATGCATTGTTTTGCAGGAGGAAAATGTCAGCTGGATTCTTGTGAGGCTGAATAATAATTCTTACTTACAAGTAAATCTGTGTCTGGGCATTAGGATTTTATATTTGATTTTTGATTTGTTAGTGTATTACATTTTACAAAAATGTAGGTATATATTTTTTTCTAATATTCTATTAATAATGTCACTTATTATATTCTGTTAATCACATCAGTAGTTATTTAGATGCATCCAACAATTAGCTCCATTTCAACTGGAATTCACACCACTGTGCACTGCCAGGATTCCTGTGTAGGCTCCTTCCCTCTTCTCGGGTCAGCTTCACTCCATAAAAGAAGTGGGTTCCTACTTAAAGTCCCTTTTTCTCTTCTCCACTTATATGTACACCTTGAGATCCATGATCAGGCATTCCATTAGGCATGAATGGAATACCGTAAATTTACTCCTCCCTTTTTTCATTCGAAAAGTCGATGTGTTTAAAAGAGAATTTAAACTCTTTCATCGTTATTTAAAAACTTTCAAATATTAGAGGAGCCCCAATTCAGACAATCATAGTATACAAATCTCATGAAACCATAACAATCATTATAAATTATCATACAGAAGAACCTCAATCAACCGAAGTGGTCGGGACCGGACCTCCATCGGTAAATCGAAAATTCCGGATAAAAGAGAGCACTTAGAAATGGCGTCAGGAGACCACAAAAATGTTAACATTGGATTTTAAACATGTACAAAATAACTAAATGTGATGTTTTTAATTATATTACTTTAATTATAAACAATACATTTGTTCAATAGATGTCACACAAGTCAGAAAATGCAATGTAAATGTTTATATGACATACGATACATACTTTACATTGGCATAAACCAGGGGCGTATATAAGGGGGGGGGGGCCGAGGGGGCCCGGGCCCCTCCCGAAATAATGAAGATGTATCCTCCGAATGTTTTTTTTGGTTGAACAGATAGATTTTCATTGTTTTTTTTGTTTAGTTGAATAGATTTTTTGGCCCGGGCCCCCCTCCCCCCGAAATGTCCTCCCAACGTTTTTTTTTTTTTTTTTTGGTTGAACAGATAGGTTTCCATGGGGTGTCGGCCCTCCCCCCGAAAATATATTCTATATACGCCACTGGCATAAACAGAAGTTTGTCCTGCCATAAGCATGACTGATGTTGTTTAGACGCTCTGTCCCGAAGTTGTTTTAGTAGCATAAGTTTGTAGAATCAGAGTCAATTTGTTGTTCCAACCACATCAGTCCTTTAGCAAAAAATTCAAAAGCATCGGAGTTGCTTATTTTAGAAGTTTCAATCACCTCATCTTCATCACTTTTGCTTTTATCGTCATCGCTATTGCGTTTTCGTTAAGTGGGCACCATGGCATAAATGAATGTTCTGCATTACGATAAAGCTAACGCTTCTGAGTCGGACAGAAAGTAGCCAATAGAAAAGTAGAAGGCAGATGGTCTTGGAGACGAATGGAATGACAAAGGGGGACAATAGAATGGAATAATAAGATAATAGATAGATAGAATAGATAAGATATGGGTACTGCCAGCAGTAGGAATAGCTGCCACCGAAGGTGACCTTGAAGTGATATTGTTCATTTACCAAAAAAAAAAACCTTAAGGAAAAGATGTCGGTTAAACGAGGTTCCGTTTAAAAGAATTTCGGATAATCGAGGTTTTACTGTACATGTTTCTTCATTCTTCAAGAACTTGAAGCATTCTGACTTGTCTATAAGGAGTGCTGAAATCAATGGTTCTTTGATGATAAAGAACAAAATGAAAACAGTGGAAAAAGTACAAAATGAAGTGATTTTGATTTAATCATAATGTTGTAAGAGGCTTTAAAGGAGGTACCAAAACAACAATTGACGAAAGACAAGATACTTTATGATCCTGAAATAAGCAAATATTCGATCGGAGATATGGACGTGATAGGATATTGTTACTGAAATGTGAAACAATGTGATGACGATAACAATGAAAATGTTCCAAATGATCAAGGAAACAATATAACCTGACAGAAAAATATAACCTGAAAGTATGTATGTAGACATAATGTAATGTATAAAAAAAACTATTTCTATTGTTTATTACTTATACCAAGCTTTTCTGTGCTTTTTCCCAGTTAGTCTTCAATGCATAATTTCTCCCTTCCCATATTTTACAATAAAATTTTTAAGAAAAAAAAAAAGTGGGAGGGTTTGGGGAATTATGCAAGTAAATATGGCAATTATCGAGGAAATCTGTTGAATGTCTTAGGAAGAAATGTTATATATGAGGGGCAATCGAAAAGCACTTACGTAAATTTTTATCATGAAAACTTTAATGATTACACAGTTATAAAGATATATACATGAAAGGGCACATAAATGACTACTTTTTCACTAGATGCCATGCATGTGTATTGTCCATAATGATGTTCAGGGAGATTGTGATGCGAATTGTCAACCGATTTCTTGTGGAGAAGGGAAGAAAGCCTGCTGAAATTTATCGTGAAATGTGTTCAACATATGGAGGTGACTTCTTGCATTTATGAACATATGCAACTGGTCTACAAAGTTCACAGCAGCACAATTCAATGAAGATCAGTCAAAAGCAGATGATAAAAATCAAAGACATATTGTATGAAACTGTTTTTGACATTATCCACAAATCCTTGCAATACCACAAGATGACAGCCAGGTTCGTATCCAGACAGGTAACGCCACTACACATGGAGTCCTGACTGTAAAAGTGATGCCAAGTGATTATCACCTGTTTGGCTCAATGAAGAGGCATCTTGCCAGCACCCACTTCAAAAGTGATGCAAAGCTGGTCGTCGATGGCTTCGCACCCAGGTGAATGACTTTTATTATCTTAGCATACAAAAATTAATTTTAAGTTGGAACAAGTGCATCAATCTCAATGGAAATTATGTAGCCAAGTATATGCCTTTTCATGTATATATCTTTAAATCTGGGTAATGATTAAAGTTTTCATGAAAATAATTTACTCAATTACTTTTCAATTGCCCCTCATAGTTTTCAGTAAAACTATGATTAACAGAATAAAACAAATGACTGCTGAGAAAATCTGCGATTTGAAATGTGATATCTATCAGATCTTTTCAACGTATATGATTTATGGAGAAGTATTACATACAGAAAGAAGAATGTTCTCTTCATTTCTGGATCTGGAGTAGCTGTACAGTCATGTGAATAAAAGTAAACTTTGGAATGTTGTACTAGTATGCAGTGAGTAATTTATTTGCAGCTATGAAAGTAATGTATGTGAGCATCAATGAGAGTTAGTGATAGCACATTTCAATGAATTGATATTTGTGAAGATTCAAGGCAAGGACACTATGTCTCCATGGCTACTTGAGTGACAAAGTTCAATCCCACATCCAAAACCCTTGGGCCCATGTGTTTTGTTTTAAGGAAATTTTTGGAATTCAGAAAGATACTCTTATAATTACGGTACAGATGCTATCAATTTTCCCTTTCTTTTCTTTTTTTTTTCAAATTCCACTCAGACTCACAAAAGAGAAAAATTATCTCAGCAGTCAGCAGATGTAATTTTGCACAGTATAGCACTCACACACAACTGAATCAACTGACACACACATCTGCATCTCTGCTGTGCAACTCATTGTTTGGTAAGTGCCTGATACCACTCAAGCTGTGAAAAACTTACAGTTTTCAGAGCATTTCAATATTCAGAATTTCAGATATGGGATTATGGATCTGCAGCTGTATCTGAGGTGGGACTGAAAATAGTTGAAATATGCTATCTTTTTCATCCTCATAACAATTAAACAGTGGAAGTTGAATGTCGAATTAAAGACATACAAAATGTCTAAATATAGTCAAGATAAAATATGAGAATGTGTCTGGTATTAGGTGTATTTGATTATATTCCAGCTTAGAAAGTTGTGTAGGTACACAAGGGCTTAGTGAATGTAGATTTACCTTGTTATGATTTGGACATTTAATAAATGATGAGTCTTTCTAATTAATTTATTTTGTTGGACGGAATATTGCACAAAACAGGAGGAAAGAATGGATAGAACAAGTGGATGAGTACCTAAAAACTTATAGATTTAAGAACTTGCATGATAGAATGATTGTTAATGAAGTAAGTGTAGTACATAAGGATAGAACATTCACAAGAAACGGATTTACAATTTGTTGAGTTCTTTCCTTCGATGTTTTTTTTCTCTACTAATGCTTACATGCTTAAAAGAATCCTGGTGTGATGTCTTTGTTACATAAAAGTAAAGGTTATGTTAAATAAATGTTACATCATTGAAACATAGCAAAATCAACAAGCCTCGTATATTAAAAAAAATTGTGCAAAAAAGTCTCAATCTTACAGGAATCGTTATTGCACAATCCACTGCAAAAACTCAAAATAATAACTAATTGAATTATAACTATAGCTGGTTGCAGTGAAAGTTCCAATCCTCATGATGTGACTGTTTTCAACATTGTAGACTTCATAAGTGTTGCTTAATTTGTGAGAATGCTGAATATAGCATTTCATAAAATAAGTACACCTTCAATCCAGTTTCTCAAAATCACTTTTAAAACTAGCAATAGGAACTGTAATGATATTAATTGTTGTGGCATAAGCTTTAATGAAATAGAAAATGAGGTGAATTATAAAATGCTACTATTACTAAACTACAAAAAATATCTTATTATACAGTGTTTTTTAATCAGAATACGAAGAAAAATTGATACTCCTTTAGGGTGTGCTCTACCGGCTTTCGAGCTCTATCACCTGAAGCTTCAGAGCCTGTAGAGCACTTGCCAAAGTGGTACCGATATATCTATATCAGAAACTATTAGGAAATTACCTTGCTACTTAAGAATTCCCTCACTAATGATGTTGATATTTCATCAATTTCTAAGTTATTCATCTTGCCAATTAGCCTGCAAAAACAGCAATCAAGCAGAAACTCGATTCCTAAGAGAAAATAAAAATAATTAAAATTGTAAAAAAGAATTGTGACAAAGTTAAAGGATACCCTTTTAGAAACCATCCAGTCCCCTTTGGTGGTGTTGGAGGAACAGATCCCATTGGGTTTAAGTTGGGAGATCAGGTGGTCAGTGTGATACTCTTCAGCCTTTAACCTCAGCAAAGAGAGCCAGTCCCAATTTTTGAGTGGGCTAGGTCAACCCTAGAGGCAAAACTGCAGAGAAAAATCCCTGATCCCCATCAGGAACTAAATCCTGGCTTCTCCAGCTGCACCCTTTTTTACACTATCAGTTATACTGCACAAAAAGGTTATTACTTTGGCTTTCATTTCATTTGCTTTGTAGAGAATTAAAATACTTCAGAATATGCTACCCCCAATGGCTGCCCGATAGCGGATAATGTGAAATGAACAATTAACTAATAAAAAGTAAAATGCTTATTTCAATATGATTTTGCACGATTTTTTACTAGAAAAACTAACCCTCATCTGGTTAACTGCGATCTTGAGATAACAGTATGAACCAAGTCACCAAGGCGGGCTGCCATCGGGGGTACCGTATTCTGAAGTTTAACCTTAAAATGTTCATCATTTTTGAAATACTTTACTGAAACCATTTCAGAAGGTAATTAACTACAAAATCTCATATCCTAATTATTTTGTTAATCCATTTTACATTCGCTTTGTGTTTTGACAAAGGTTAAATTTAAAAGGAACGCTTTCTAGGGAATGGGGAGAATCTTTTCTTGATAAAATCACTTCAAAATTTAAAATAAAATTAAAAATCATTACATCTTGTTAATTCGATAATATATTTTCCCCAATAATTTAATTATGAAAATTGTCTAGTAGTTGCTGACGATCCATTATCATGATACTGAATAGTAAAACTAAAATACATCACTTTCTTATTTGTATTTAAATAATGACAGTAATTTACCAAGATTAAGCAAATGGATTGAAAAAGAGTGTCATAATTCAAGAGTAACAAATTATTAAAACGAAAAATGAAGGAGACAAAGCCACTAATTAACATTTCCAAAATTCGAACCTTCCTCTAAAATTCGTATTTCAAGATAACTCTCATAAATCCGAATGCCTTAGAAACCAAATCTTTTTCTTGTACCTTTTGATGTTTGTTTTCTTTTGAATCCATTCCAAAATAAAGAGTAGGTAGAAAAATCTCGTCTAGTTCAACTCAAAGCTAAGGATATTTTTCAACCGAATGCTGAAGCATTTCGGATTTCAATTATCGCCCAATGTTCCAAAAACTGCATTAACTCATCATTTTCCACCAATAATAAATCTATTATAAACTACGAGTAGTTCCTTTCGTATCATCGTTGTATGGCGTTCCCCTTTCGTTCTAGTTCTGCTTTTTCTCACCAGATGTCGTCTGATACAGGAACCGGAAGTTATTTGACGTCAATTTCCTACTCTCTCACAAGACTTCTCGGCTATAAAAACACTAATTCGGAAATATTGATGTCGAAATCTGCCATGTAATACCTGTTTTAAATTAGAGCATGGAAATTATTATGAAAAAAGGATCCGTTCCCTAACCGTGATGTGACTTGCTTTTACTTTTTAGTCGATATTAATCTCGATTTTCTTGTTCTTAGTAAATTGTTGACCTTCTTTGCCGTTGGTCAACATGGCCGCTGCTGCTTCGAATAGCCAAGGCATTCAGTATGGATCTGCGTGGTTACAACGAAAAGTCAACCTACGACCTTGTCACAGAGGTTGTCATTTAGTTACAGATGAAATATTAAAGGCACTTCCAGAGATACAACAGTTTTCTCTCGGTCTGTGTCATATACAAAGTAAGTGAAGACTCGCTCTTTCTCATTAGGCCTGTGATTAGCTTTTGACTCGTCTCCCTTTGATCAGTTTGCAAATATTGAATTATTCACTTTCTTGTTTAAACAATGTGATTCTCCCATTGTTGGCACCGGGTTGGTCAAAGCCAAGCAATTGTTGTTGTAATATTAATGATGGTGGAATCGAAATTAAAGCCGAAAGACGCTTCTTGTACAACTCTTGTTAAGTTTCTCTTTGAAGATAATCAGATTCAATAAATAGGAAAACACTCGATGTATGTTTTTCAATCTGTTATTTCTTACAAGTATCGATTCAATCCGATATTTTAATCTTATTTCTTCTTGTCCCCATCCTTTTTTTTAATATTTTTTTTAGGTACATTATTGCTTTTTTATTTACGAATATTAACATATTTTACTCGTCCAGTTTATAATATAATAAAATATCTTTAAGTTCTTTGTGGAAATAGTTTTGAAAAACTTCAATCTCTGCTTTTTAAGTTTGTTTACAGTTTTCTAATTCCCCCCCTTTTTTTGAATGGGTAAGAAATCGTAGTGTTTTCGAGATCGAAAATTTTTTAATACAATGTTGTATTGAAAATCGCTGCAGTTTAATATGGAAATGCTATGATTTTTTTTTAACATAAATTAAAGGATTGTCAAATAAATAACTAATAAGATTTTTAAGCTTAACTTTAGTTCAGACGATGTTTAAGATTAAAAATTTTCAGTCTTGAAGTTATGGGTAATAAAATCAGTTATAGTTACGAAATTACTTGTAAAGAATACAGCATAATTTTGTAATAAATTTGATGGAATGCTCTACCATTTTATCAAAATTAAGAAGAAAAAAAAATCGATGTATTGTTACTGCACCAGAAATCATCAAACGCTATTATTTGCATTTCAGATTTCATCAACAGATATTGGCTTATATGGGATTGATAATTTAATAGATAAAGTAGGCCATTTTAAAATATTTATCCCAATTCAGTAGCAAAGAAACTGACTAACTACAGTAATTGTCACTTGTACAAATCCCCTATTATTTCAGTATTCCTGAAACATTTTTATTCTTCAGATATTATTTACTTATTGATATTCAGTAACATTGAGATTTAGTTTCCATGTGGCCTTTGACTATTGTAATAATAATAATAAGTTAGTCATTGGATATTAATACTTTTACTGGAAATATTGCTATCAGTGATATTCTTCCCAGTGTTGCTCTAGTTGCATCTTTTTCATAAAATGTCCTTTGAAAATGACACTTTTGACTGATATGTCCGTTTTAATTTTAAGTTGTTGTTGTTTATTTCAACAATTGTGTATTTTAGCGATGTTTTACCTACACTAAAGGTTTATTGCACATTTACCTTTTATCCATTTAGTTCCAGTCTCTCCTAACTTTACATTTCAAATAATTAATTTTTTTTAGGGTTTTGTTGCTTACAAAATTGAAACCTTCTTAAGAAGTTATTGGTATCTTCAAGCCTTGTTTCATAATTACTGATTGACTTTTTGTTTTAAGTTGAATTATTAAAGTGACTTCTATGTTTGTCAGGACAAAGCTTAAGGTAAATTATTATTTCTATTGCAAACCAATGCACTGCACAGTGTGCCATTTACTTGTTCGTTACTATTATTTTTTGCTTGTTCTTCATATTTGATCATCTAAAAGCCACTTTTCTATCACAGTGTGTGTGATTTTGTAGTTGTATTTATAAGTTTGACTAATTGTTTACGTATTCTATTTAAACCCAGCTTAATTACAACCATCATTATAAAAATTAAGATATTTTATGTAATAATCAGATTAAAATTATCCACAATTTTTGAGATAAAAATCTGGCTTCTAATGCTTTAAAATGATTGACATTAAAACAAATGATTTTTATCTCTACTTTAAAACATCTCATTTGCATTCTGTCAATTTTCACTCAAATAATTAACTTAAATATACTCTTTTTAAGATTTTTCTACAAGTGTTTGTGGATAGAAATTCCTATTTTTGAGTAAAAATCAGAAGGGAAGGTTTCGAACTGTGGATGTACAGCATTATAAGAAGTAGTTCTACTTTTCGAAGCAGTGACAATCAAATTTTTTATATGTTACAGTAAGGTAAAACTGTACGTTCTGCAAGGCATAGTCAGTAATATCAAAAAAAGGTTAAATTACTTGTTTCTTAGGAATTTTGTAAACTAGTTTTCTAGCATTGAATATACAAATAATGTACCCTACTCCAGATGAAATTAATTCAGTATTTCAGCTCAGTTACTTGAGTTTTTGTCAGAGTATTTTTGAAAATTAAGTTAATTTCTGCTGTGTTAATTTTATCAAAGTTGGAGCAGACAATTTTGTGGCCTTCAAAACATTGAGTTTGATAAAATGACAGCCCACAAATTAATGTAATTCTCAAGCTTATCCTGACAAA
Organism: Thereuonema tuberculata; assembly: GCA_023159025.1. Taxonomy (NCBI): domain Eukaryota; kingdom Metazoa; phylum Arthropoda; class Chilopoda; order Scutigeromorpha; family Scutigeridae; genus Thereuonema; species Thereuonema tuberculata. The sequence continues at coordinate 16,094 of JAFIDM010052954.1, read as the reverse complement.
AACTCAGGGAAACAAGCAAAACATATATCAAATTAATTTTTACCCCTGGAGTGGGACAATACCTCATGAAAGGTTACATTATTTATATATTCAATTATATGACCTACTACTACTTCAAATACAAGTTAGTTTTATTAACTTTATGTAAAACTCATAGAGCCTCTAAATTGTAATGAACCATCTTTTAATAATAATGTGTCGATCATAACATTGAATCCATTAAACACAAGAAATAACTCCCTTTCCCTTCCAAAAATAAAATCCTCCTCCTTCTGGCTTCTTCCGTAGTGTATTGCTTTTATCTCTTTTTTTTTAAACTATATTAACTTTATCATCCATTATTTACATTATTAAAAAAAAAAAAAATCCCAGAAGAATGCAGATATATTTTTTGTTTTATTCCGTGATTACATTTCAGGGAGAGGAGTTGTAACCTGAAAACAGCAATTAAAGAAACATCTCTTAAGTTAAAAGGTTTTACGTGTGAGAATTCAAACAGATAAATCGACAACACACTTAAAATAATTATAAAAACTTTAAAAAACCGTAACATGTTTCGATTAGCTTCCGCTCATCATCCTCAGACGGAATGAAGGAGAAGGAATTATTCGGCCAATAAATGGCCTCGTCACAATTCACGCATGAGGAAGAAGAAAATGCATCCATCGCATTTCTGGACGTGAATATTACAAGGGTTGGCAGCAGCATTCAAACCTCAGTCTTCCGAAAAAAGTCCAATGCAGGTATTATGATAAACGCAAAATCAGCGGTACCCAACAGCTTTAAAAAGAATGCATTTATAATGGCAATTAGAAGGGCTTTTTTGATTTCATCTGATTATATATTGTTTGAAGAGGAAATTAAAAAAATTAAGGAAATAGCTTTAAATTGTGGTTATAATGAGGGATTTATTAATTTAATGGTTAAGAGCACTCTAAATAAGATTTATAATCCAAATAATTTTAGTCAAATTAAGCCAAAAATTTTTTTAAGCATTCCATTTGTACCGAGGATTTATTATCCAATTGCTCGTATATTAAGGAGTTATGGAATTGGAGTGGTTGCAGCCACGGGCTTCACTGTAGCAAATTGTATTAACGGGGGTGCTAAGGTTTTGGATGATACCTCATGTCTGAATAAGAACAATTGCGTCTATGCTATTCCTTGTAAAGATCATTCTTGCATTTATTTTGGGGAAACATATAGGCCTTTACGAAAACGACTGGAGGAGCACGAAAAGGCAATTGGTAAACGTAATTTTAAGTATAATACTGCTGATCATGTTCTTCAATTTCATCATGAAATTGATAAGGAAAAGGTTAGAATTGTTGCCAAACAGAATGATAGATATCTAAGAAAATTTATTGAATCATTTTTTATTTTGAAATACAAATCGTATAATACCAAGGTTGAAAACATTCTTCATTATGGCATTCAGTTTTAAATATTCTTGGATCTTCTCCCCCCTCTGACGGTAAAATGGCATTGGACTTATGAGCTTCACGATTATTGGTTCGCCTCAAACGAGTGGAGCCAATAAAAAGTTGTTGTTTGTTTTGAGTTTTTTTGTGACGAGGCCATTTATTGGCCGAATAATTCCTTCTCCTTCATTCTGTTTGAGGATGATTAGCGGAAGCTAATCGAAACATGTTATGGTTTTTTAAAGTTTTTATAATTATTTTAAGTGTGTTGTCGAAACATCTCTAACTTTTACCTCAGCCTTAGGCACATTCCCGTGGCTTATTTTACAGTAAAGATTAATTGACTGTTTGTTTGCAAGACTCAGTTCAAAAACAACAAATTAATAAAAAAAGCACAAAGTATAAATAGAAACTATATTGAATCTCTGGATTTCTATTGTTGATGAGTTCTCTTGTTAAATTGGGCTGCTAATTTTTGATGATTCATCAGTTCATGAAAGAAGCATTATCATTTTTCTCTCCTTCCCTTCCTTCCTTTTCAGGATATGGTATGAGAAATACATCTAAACATTGTAGCTTCTTCTGAAATTGCATTGCTATTCTGATAATTGCAACTATCATTGGTTGAATAGAAAATGAAAGTTCCAGAGGAAGTTGAAATGAATTTGGATTCTTTTCTTGAATTTTTTTTTTTTTTTATCAAAATGTTCTGATTTAAAAGGATGTTTGTTAAAATAAATCAATGAAAAATGTTCAATAGTTTTCAGAGTTAATTTAGTTCAGGAAAAATGAAATGTTCTATCTGATATTTTCCAATTAAAGACCTTACATTTTATCCCTACAGATGCAGCCTTTACATAATGTCTTTTATTAAGCAGTCATTTATTGTCACATACTTTTAATAAGTTGGATATTTTCATTTGTTTTTAAAATTCTTGATGATGAGGTCTTTTAGTTGATCTCAATCTAGTCTTTAATTCTGATTCTGACATTGTTAGATGGATAAAATCTTCTGGAAGGAAAATCTCTTATTTGTTAAAAATGAAAATCCATTTGTCCAGTTAATAATTAAAATGCTGTTTTAAGATATTGTCTTGGGGAAGATCATATGATAAAGAATTGCTAAAGCAAATTTATGGTTTGATATAAATGTAACATTAAAATGTGTTGTAATGTAGCTTTTAAGTTAATTTCCTATGCGCTTTGCTTTTTAAATATCAGTTTTTATTATAATAGCTTGAAAAAAATAAAAGACAGATTTTCACAATAAAAGTGTTAATTTAATGATACAGTAAAACCTCTCAAATCCCTGGTCCTGAGTAATTTTTTTTTTTTTTTTTAATTAAATTCGTTTCCCTATTTTGATTTCCTATTTGATTCCCTACTTCCCTATTTTTAATAAGCATTTGAGTGCAAAATTATGAAAATGGAGTTAAATTAATTAAACCTGGCATTATGTCTTCACAAAAATTAAGCTATTGAGTTATCTTAAGAACTCTCGGTAGTCCGGCATTTCTGAAATGCGGCCTACTGGGCGCCACATTAGGCCGGATGTGAGAGGGTTTACTGTAGTTGCAGTGTTTAATTGTTAGAAAGGAAATGTCATTTGAATCTTTGCAATTAATCAAATTATTTTAAAATGCAAGATTTACTGTGTAGATCTTGTGAAAAATGGTTTATTGATCACAAATTCAGAGGACTTATTGATTGTATAAATTCAGAGGAATAAGGTAAATGTTTTATAATTAAGTTTAATTTCTTATGTTAATAACAATAGTTATGGCTCAATTTTCACCAGCCAATAACTATTATTGATGGTGAAGATTTACTTTTTTTGAAAAGAGCTTCTACTATATGAAAGGTTTTACTTATTTATTTTTTTAATGTTATGACTTGAACACAAATTTCATCTTCCCTTTTTATTTGTGATTTTTTTTTTCTTTTTCTTTTTTGCACATTGTTGACTTTTTTCCAGTGCAGAATGATTTATCATTAATTTCTTTCCTTTTCTGTTTTTGTTTTTTTTTATGTGAAGTTCTCCATACATCAGCCAGTTTAGCTCTGAACGAGGTGAGTGATGTTTGTATTATTATGAGTCATATACAGGAAAAAAAATTTATAAGTAGTTTTGTTACATCTTCAGTTGATCAAGTAACACTCGCACACAATTAGAAATTATTAACAAATTAAAATTAAGATAAAATTTTAGTACCTTGGGATTGAGTGACAAACGCAGCTACTTGTCTGTAGATCTGACTATTGATCTAGAAAGTTTTTTTCAGGAAATTATCCCTCATGATTGATAAATTTTTCAAGTAAAAAAATATATGTATATATACTGTGATCTATAGAAACCCATCAGCTGCGTTTAATCATAGTTGTCACTTTGAAGAAGGCATCTTAATCCAAAGATACTCTGAAATGTTGTCTCGGAGCACCAATGCTTTGCCAAAGCAATTACAGTTGATGTTTTGCTATTCAAAATTGGTCTTCAAATGAAAATTGGTGTGCACCAAACACAATTATACAAAACTTCACTGACAAGTTGGTGGCAGAGAATCGTGTTTCTAAAAGTGGCTGTGATTAGTTACTAAAATTTAACGTCGTTTTCCAATTACTGTTTCGCTTGAGCAAATTCTTTCAAAATGGCAGCTTTCATGGAAGAGACATGATCTGAATTTTTCTGGTTTTTGCTTCAAAGGCATTAGCCTTATTTAACATTACTTTCGGAAATTTCAGTAGAATAAATACATCTTAATTCATTGTCAAAACCATGTGCCAGCCATCGATGTCGGCCATCTTGATAACCATGAACTATGTGGAAGGCCAATGGGCATTTTGTAATTGAGGGATGATTTAGCAGAAGAAAATTGGGCTACTAATTTTTGATGATTCAAGAGTGATTTCGTGACCAATAATATGGGCGCACAGAAAATATAGATTAAGGGGAAATTGGACCAACCCTCAGTGTTCACTTAAGCTTGGTGCACACAGAGCTTAATTTTTTTTTTTTAATAACTTTTAAATGTTGTGTTAATTGTTCAACTCTGTGTAATTTTGCTCAACATGTTAAAGATTTTTATTTTGCAATATCTTTTTAAAGCATTATATCTGATCAATTTCTATTAGTAACTAAAAAAAAATTTAAATATCTTGCATTTTTTGGAAAATTAGGAAAATTCAGTTGTTTTATTTAGACACACACACACACACACACACACACTCATACATACATACATACATACATACATACATACACAAGGTGGCCATAATTAAATTGTTACTGCTCGAAGCCTGTGAATTCTGTGAAAAAAAAAAATAGTAGTTCCAAAAGTCACCGAAAGGGGGAGATGTGGTGCTGTGCAATGTAAGAAAGAGATCAGTGGACAGACAAATGAATAACAAAGACGAAACTGAACAGTAACATCACCTATTAATGCAGCACATTCATTTCCCCTGTGTGGAAATGGCCTCGGTTCAATGTGGTCACCATTCTTGTGGACCAAGAGCTGCATCCTGTACACATTCTCTGCAGCTGAATGTAAAATGTCTGAAGGATAGTTCATCACAGCCCATAGTATGTTGTCCTTTAAGGTAGTCAAATTCGGGAACCCGCCAAGATAGATCTTGGACTCGAGTAATCCCACACCAAAAGTTGCATGCCCGGTAGCAGAAATCGTGCAGCACGGCAGCGAGCGCTGCAGATTTTTCTTGAAGGTTGCAGATTAACTTACCAACTTACAACTTACAAAGACTAAAAAAAAAATTCGTACAGAAAACGGAAAAAAAAATCTCCGATTTTCAGATGATTGTATTTCTCTTTTCTTTTCGAATAATTGAGCATTCTATTTTCTCTACGAGATGGTGCCTTCCCCGGAACTTCCGGGATGTTGGTTAGTTTGGGGGCAGGCACTAGACATTGGCACTTGCACGCACTAATCTCAGCGGTGAAATGGCTTTGCAGACCAAAAAAGTAACTTGTTTTTATTGTAATGAATCTACGTTGCTGAAAAATTTAAAAACACATTGTCAGTCGTTTCATCGTGGTTCAAAAGTAAAATATAAATCAATTTCGAATAAAAATGTAATAGATTTGTTTCAAAACATGACAAATTCTGATTTGGATGCACAGCAAGTAGAGGTTTCTGATGTTAATAAGCCTGGACAAAAGGTATGTGATGATAAACAAAAGATTCCTGATGAACAGGTGGTTCTGAATGATAAAACTGTACAAAAAATTTTGCTAAGAGAGAGACTGAAGAAACTGAATTTGAAAATCCAAGAAAAAAAGCAAAAATAATAGAAACGTCTGATAATGAAATAAATAATGGATTTCTTGAACGGATTTTTGAGACTATGAAAAGTAAGTTATTTAGTTTATTTGCAGATGAATTTTGTGAGTTGCAGATAAATTTTGGACTTCTGAAACTGGTGCTGCAGATTGATACAGAAAATTCTGCTACCGGGTTGCATGGAGTTAAATCCAGGTAGACAGGCAGCCATGCAACCAGAAAGAAGCTCTTTCGTCTGTGAAGTGATGCTGTATCGATCAAGCAATGTGTGGTGATTCCCCATCTTGCATAAAAATTATCTTGTCCAAACATTGTCTTTGCTGAAGTTGCGGAATTACGAAATTGTTCAGCATATCGAGTTATTTCTATAAGGTAATGGAACGATTAACATTCTCAAAAAAGAATTATCCTACAATGAAATCTGCTGTGAAGCAATACCAAACAGTGATTTTGGTGAATGTAAGAGGATTTCATGAAACACACAGAGTGGTTCAGATGCATCACAGTTTCATCTCCTCACAGAATTCTCCAAGACCAAGCATCCTCCACTTCCATTGTGGCAAGAAACGTGAGAGCAAATGTCAGTTGCCTATCATAATCGTTGTGTTAGAGTTGCTATATACTGGCTGATCTGATGTACAGATAGAAGTAGATAACTTTCTGCAAGAACTTCCATACTGTTGCATATGTCAAATCCTATTGTTGATCTAATCCTCAGGCGCTGCTACAACCAATGCGGGTCCACTCTTGTGTCGTCGACGATTGCAGTTGTAACTGGTTTCCGTCCAGGCCGAACTGCTAGTGATCCTATTTCTTCAAACTTCTTAATCGTTGATTTCAATGATTTACGCAGACCTTTACGCAGGTACTGATGAATTCTAAATTCACAAAGATCTGCTGCTGCTTTGCACTGGTGAATGTAAAGTAACTTCACAAGTAATGCACCCTGAAGTAACATGAAGATGCACTTTGAGCAGAACTGGTAATCAGAATGTCTTTCTGAAGTTTTCCCATCTCTTCATAACTCGAATTGCTGGCGCTGTTGTAACCTACCTATTCGAGAATTTTCATGACCTGCTTTTACTTGCATTGTATCTTGACTACGTAGGATACAACAGTGCCACGTTTCCTTCTATTGACGACTTTTGGAACTACTTTTTTTTTTTTTTTTTTTTTTCAAAACCTTCTTCCCATGTCTTCATTAGTCTCCCCACCAAATTTGGTGCCATTCCGGTTGTAATGTGGGAACCAGTTATTGCAAAACTTTTTATCGTTTTTATTATTTTATAAACTGAATAGTAGATTGTAATTGTATATTTAATATGTACCATTTTCAAAAAGAAAAATCATTGAGTTAACTTCTCTTAATTTGAAAAAGGAAAATAGTAAGAAATAAAACTTCATTTTTCAAACTTATATATTCTATGATACTGTAGATTTTTTAGTAGTATTTTTTGTAGCTTTGGTTATGAGTGTGTGTGTTTTTTTTTTTTTTTTTATCCAGAAATTTGCTAATGTTTTGTTTATTTATATTTTGTTTTATTGAAGTAATTTCAATTATCTATCTATCTATCTATACATAAATATAAAAAGAAGAGTCTTAGCCCTTTTTCTCAGGAACCACATGAGATACAGGGGTAAATGTGGTATCAAACTAAAGATCCTGATGTGGAGGTGTGCACTAGCATATTGATTTTTGTTGAAAGTAATTTTAATAAAAAAATTGACGTCTGCTGGATCCCTGTTATTGCATCCTCCTCCAACTAAAAAGTTGTTAAATCCATTCGCATCGGAAATCTACGGTTAGAAATATATTTATTAGAAGAACTGTGTTTCCAACTGTAGATTTTTTACAGGTTCTATTAGTATTTATATGTATGATTAAAAAGATGGTTCAACTTTGAAATCCATTAGAAAATATTGATTATAAATCCAGATACAGTAGAATGGGATTAACCATTGGAATGGAGATGAAAGGAGTTGAATTGAAACTTTGTCAGTTAAGCCACTTGACATTGTGTGAGTGACTTTCTTAAATATCATTCTTACTTTTGCATAGTAATGAATAATAAATATTTATTGTTAGATCAATCCAGAATGTAATTATTTTTTCCCATTCTCAGAAGGAAAAAAGCTGTGAAATAACAAAAGTTCTGTTATCATTAAATGGTGGAATTGCTTATCATTGACACTGATAGTTCTGTGAATTTTCTGTATTTTTTTGATATCCCTTTTAAAATAATCTTGAACTGTGCTTGGATAGAAGCTTCATTTCATAAATACTGCTTTTGTTTGGTTTTTTTTGGTTCTAAAAGTAGTTCCTTTAGTTCAGCAAACTTTACTGTTTATTTATTTATTTTTTATTTTATTTTTTTTGGTTTTTTTATGAGAAGGCAAAGTTTAAACAAATTGAATTTTGTTAGTTATTCTTTCTTTTATGTAAATTTTTATGAATCGTCAAGAGTTCCAGGAAGTTATTATGAATTGATATAATCTTAATGTATATTAATTAAATAAAAATTATTTTTAGAATAATATATGCACATAAAACTTAATTACCTAGAATTAGAAATAGTTTATGTCTTGGTATTGAACAAGTGTTTTACTTACAAGGGGAAAAATAAGGTTTAATAAAATTATTGTAGAAAAAAAAATAGGCATTTCCGTAAGAAAACAATTTCAACAAAAAATTTATTTAATTATTTTGCTTTTTGATGATTGATCATAATGATTTAATTTCAAAGACATTAACTATTTCTACTGGCATTACTTTGTAATTATTCTGCTTGCTTTCTATGTGATAGTTTGCCTTTAGTAATAGTATAACAGGCATTCCAGAAATAGATTTCAAATATTTACAGCATGGATGACATGTTACGGTAATGTGGGGAATTGTTAATAAGGAGAGAACAATTCAGTGCTGGTAAAAGCCATTCAATGCCATTTCTGTAATGCAATGTATTATATACTGTTCATTAAATCTTTTTTATCTAACGCTGAGGCTCTTGGCTGTTAACATATTCTATACTGCAAAAATATTACCCTGGTTTTACTATAGGGACATGTCACCACTATACCAAGAAAGGAGATAATGCACAAAAGAAAGTAATAGAAATACTTAGACTTTTTAGGAGTCAATCCAGTCCAGAGCAGTCAATACGTTAGTCTGTGCTACAGGACAGCATTTATCCAATCAAAATCAACACATTGCCCTGTTAGTCTAATCAGTTAATATATCAGTCAATCAAAACAAAGGATATGATATTATAGAAATTTCTCCATAACTGCACTATAACTTTCATAAAATCTTTTAATCGTGATATTTCGCATATTTTTTTCAAATTTGCTTCGTCGGACGTTTTCTTAAAAAACTCCTTTTTTTTTATACAGAATACACATCAATGATGTAGTTTACACAGAATACATAACAATGATATGGTTTACACAGAATATGGTTTACAATGGTAGAAAGCCAATGGTAATACACCAAGAATGTTACAATATTATTAAAAACAAATATGATGGGAACGAAACTTCTTCATTATGTTAGGTGTTGTACCATTATTATGGATAAAAACAAGGGGAGGTAAAGAAAAAACATTATTACTTCAATACAATTTATAGGAATTTTTTAGTGTTTTTTATGCTTTTTTTAAATTTGTGTAAGGTGCAACTGTTAACCTTTAGAAATTTGTCTTTGTTTATGCAAGGGAAGGTGTTGATGATACATGATTCAATCCTGAATCTATCTTTTTCTTCTTCGATTTTGAATAGAATGCTGACTAATGGATCAGGATTGTGTTGTGTTCGCAGACAGTGGTCACCCCAGTCCGATATTCCTTCGTTGTTATTAATAAAGGCTTGTACGTGTTCATACACTCTTTCTTTTAGAGTGCGGCCTGTGCTTCCAAAATACACAGACCCACAATCCCGACATTTTAATTTATATATGACACCCATGGTGTACATGAAATTGTGGTTGGTGTCGTTCTTATTTTTCTTGATCAATTGGTTATTTTTGTATTGTATTATTTTAATATCGTTGGTTTTACATAGTTCTTTGAAGGATTTGTGTATCCGAGTACCCAGGGGTAATTTAATGATTTTGTTGAAGTTTGTGTTTTGTTTGTTTTTGTTTTGTCTGTATTTGAAGAAAATCTTAATGGATTTTGAGATGAATTCCGGAGGATATTCATTTATTTCAAATTTGAGTTTCATTTCATTTATTTTGCTGTACCATAATTTTTTGTTTTCTGTGTGTTCCGTGATTCTTTTGAGATAATTATGGATTAATGCTCTTTTGGTTTTGATATCGTGTTCAGAGTGGAAATTTAACCCGTGGTTACTTTTTAGTTCTTTTTCATAGTGTTCGTAGGTTATTTTGTTGTTTTTGTTAGTTAATCTAAGGTCCAGGAACGTTATTGAATTGTCTTTTTCTTCTTCGATGGTGAAACTTAGTTGGGGGTGAATTTTATTAACGAATTGATGAAATTTGCCGAATTGTCTTTGGGTTCCATTCCACAGGATGAGGATGTCATCTGCATATCTTAAATATTTATAATGTGTTTGGTTCCATTTTAGAATGAATTGTTGTTCTAACCAGTTCATGTAAAAATTGCACATGGTTCCTGCACATGGGGCTACCCATGGGAAAACCTTGTATCTGTGTGTAAATTTTGTTTTTAAATTTGAAAAAAACAATTGCTACAAACAAATTCTAGAGTATTCATGAAAGTGTCTTTATCTATGTGATGGATGTCTAATATGTCAGTGTTATTTTTGCATACCTCTTCGACAATTTTCAGTGTTTCCTGTATAGGTATGTTAGTATACATAGAGACTATGTCCATGGAGAACATTCTGTATTTCTTTTTCTCTTGGTTAGCTTCTTTAATGCAATTTATTACTTCTTTTGAGCTGGTAACGATTATCTCTTCTTTGAATAAGGGGAGTGGTTTTAATATTTTATGGATGAACCTGCTTAAATTCTGGGTAGGTGATCCGTATGAATTAATGATAGGGCGTAGAGGGATGTCTACTTTGTGGAGTTTAGGCCGAGGTTCGAATGTTGGTGTTTTACAAAGATTTTGGCATAAGTTCTGATATTGGTTGTATTTAATTGTTTTGCTATGTTGCAGACTTTGTATAGCTTTTCTTAGCAGTTTTATATCACGATTAAAAGATTTTATGAAAGTTATAGTGCAGTTATGGAGAAATTTCTATAATACAAGGTGAAATATTTTTCAGTTTTTTAAAGGATATGATAGTTAACAAATTGTTAATTATTCATCTTGTCAATTTATCACTTCTCTAAGCCAATAAATGCAATTTTTTAAAACTAAGATATTTCATTTACTTTTTTGCGTTATATGTTTTAGTAATAAACATTACAATATGTAAATACTAACCCCAGATATGGAGCTTGCACACCATTATAACCATGGATTGTGTATGCATGAACACTCAGAACTAAAGCTATAACCTCTGCTCATAAAAGAACTTGAAAACAAAATACTTATTGTAAAAGCTATTAAATGTTGAATTAGTTTGACAGCTGTACTGCACAGCTAGTAGTAAAAACTGCCTTTTGATGAGCTCCCTCTGATAAAACAAACAAAAGATAAAGGCAAGAATGCTTCAATGGTTACTCAAATAGAAACATTATTATTATTATTATTATTATGTAAAAGATTGAAACCTTGGGTTTCCCCAGCAAACACAACATGGCGGATCAAGGACCAAAGCAGATATTGCTAAGGCTGGGTGCGCACCAAATCAGCAAAACGGAACAAAAATTGTTGCCGGGAAAATCGGCGCCAATATGGATTCCGATGATGAGACGGTTGTAGTTATGTGGTACTGGCTACAGCGAACGTACAATGAAAGAAAAAGAAAACTCCTATGGGTTCATCCTAAAAATCAAAAAAGAACACGTGAATGCACGTTGGATAAATTTATTGTGGAGCTACGATCAGATGAATCGAAGTTTAGGAACTTTACACGAATGACAATAAACACATTTGATTATATATTAAATGTTGAACGCATTAGAAAGATGGATACAAACTACCGCAAAAGCGTGACTGCAGAACAAAGACTTCTAGTAACACTATAAGCAACTAAACATTTTATTAGAATAGAAATGAATTAGAATGAATACTTGTATATAAAATGTACATACAAAATTAAAAATAATACTGTATTTTGATAATAAAATCAACATGAAATACAAAATAAAATAAATAAATAAATTAATGAAATAATTTATTAAATAAATAAAATTAAAATAATAAATAAATTTAGAGGTTGATATCTATGTTGATTTTGTAATCTTTGTTGCTTCAAAAGATTACAAAATCAAAATGGATATCAACCTCTCATGCCAAATAAATTTGCTCGTTGACCGAGCAATGGTCCATGCTTCTGCTACGAGCATGCTCAAAACTACCCGGTCAACCAGCAAAACTGCTGGCCCACACAGCAAAATACTCGGTCACACAGCAAAACGTTTTGCTGGTTTGGTGTGCGTGACTAGTATTCAAAAGCATTGAAAAAGCATGCCAAGGCAAAAATGCGTTTGCTCAAAGCAGTTTTGCTGGTTTGGTGTGCGCCCAGCCTAAGTGTACAAAAGTGTGCAGGGAGGGTTAGGGATGTGTGGTGGTATCCATAAATTTCCTAACTAAGCGTGTTGTGTTGAGTACCACAGCCTTCTGGAGTTGTGCGTAAGTGTTTTTGTGAAGTCCTAGTGTGCTGAGGCTGTAGTGCAGTATGTGGTGCACCAGACCAGTGGCGGACAGGACGACGAGTACAACATGTACTCAGTCCTGCCTCCACTGCTTCTAGAGCTCATGTGCTAGATCGGTGTAATTACTGATCTTGTCTGCATGAGTTTTCTGCATGTTCTTGCTGATAGGTATTGCAATATCAATGAGATAGATCTGTTTGTTGACTTATCAATGAGTATGATGTCAGATCTGTTGTGATGTATGTTTTTGTCTGCGTGATGGGTTGGTCTTAGTACCGCTTTTGTGAGGGTGACTAATACGCTTGTGATGTGTACTTGTAGAATGGGACCGTGTTCTTAATAAGTCAGTGTTTGTGTGCTAGCTGTTGATGAACGATTGACGCTACTTGATTGTGTCGGTGGAGGTAGTCTGTTTGGGAGAAAAGGTGACAGCCTGATATTATGTGGTTGATAGTCTCATGCGTAGTGTGGCATTTCCTGCATGTGTCGTCATGCCTGTTTGTGGCGTGGAGAATGTGTTTCTTGTAGTTGCATGTAGGGATGACTTGGCCCTGTATCGCAATCATGAACACTTCGGTCTTTCCAAACAGCTCGCCATGCTTCAGCCATCTGTTCGATGCTTCCATGTAGACATGAGGCGATGTCTGCCATGTAGTTCCTTACTGGCCCATGATTCACACAGTTGCTGAGTGTGGGTGTTGGGGGTGGTGAGTGTTGGAGAAGGGTTTTCGAGGTCCAGGGGTGTGAGGTGTGTCTGCCTTGTCAATGGCTGAGTGGAGTGTGCTCTTTGGCGGAAGTGTTCCCTAAGTGTGTGTAATTGTTTTTCGTATAAGGTGATGAGGTTGATGAATCCTCAGCCTCCCTCCTTGCGGGGAAGAGTCATCCTTTCCGTAGCAGACTTGGGGTGGTGCATGTTATTTCGTGAATGTAGTGCCTGTTGTGCGTTGTAGTGCTTCAAGTTCAGTGCTTGTCCATGGAATTATGCCGAACAAACATGTTAGTGTGGGGACTGCAAAAGTGTTGATGGCTTTAATTTTATTTCTGGCTTTGAGTTGTTTTGAGGATGTTGTGAATGCGAGCACAATATGTTTTCTTGAGTGAGTTTTCTTGATGTTTACGTTGTCAATGACGCGCGCTTGCTGGAAGCCCAGATATTTGTAGGTCTCTCCCTCTTCCATGGATTGGATGGTCAACCCATGGTCCAGTTCAAAACCCTCCAAATTCGAAGTCTTCCAGCATGTTATATGTAACTTGCAGCATTTGTCGATTCCAAACTCCATCCCAATGTCTTTGGTGAATTGTGTTGTGACTTGTAGTAAATTAGTAAGTTGTGCGTTGTTTATGGTGTAGAGTTTAATATCATCCATGTAGAGTAAGTGTGTGATTTTGTATGGTGTCAGAGTGCCTGAGGTAAGCCTATAACCGTGTTTTCTGTTGTCTAGCATGTGGCTTAATGGATTCAAGGCGAGGCAGAACCAAAGAGGACTCAAGGAGTCTCCCTGGAAAATACCTCTCCTTATGGGAATGGGGACTATAGTGTTGGAGAGGTGCGTAGGTGTAATGCTGTGTTTCAACTCTTCATCTTGGCATCATAGAATGCCGTGATCTTAGGGTGTATTTTGTAGAGATGAAGAGTGTGTAGAAGCCAGAAATGAGGGACTGAATCAAATGTGTTCTTGTAGTCTATGTATGTGATGTGTAAGTTCCTATTCTTCGAGCACGCCTACTGCAGGATTACCACGTCAATAAGGTGTTGCTCCTTACAACCCTGGGAATTCCTGTGACAGCCCTTCGGTTGTTGGGAAAGGATGTTAGGTGTCTTGATGTGTGTAGATTTTGTCTGCAAGGTAGGAGGTCAGGAGTTTGTAAAGTGTGGGAGGCAAGTGATTGGACGGTAGTTTGCAGGGTGTGCTATTTCAGTGTTCTAGCAGATATATGATATATGACACCCTGTGTGAGGAAAAGAGGCAAATGTTCTTGGTGTTGGATTATGTCAGTGAGTGTAAGAGCTAATTATTATTATTATTATTATTATTATACTTTATCATCACTTATTTAATTTTATTAAATGCTAAATTTTGTATAGTAAAGTTATCAAATCCAAGCCTTATAGTTTAGTGTCAATACGTTAATTACTAACCTACAATAAAATTTAGTTAAATTTGATTCAAATTCATGGAAAGTAAATTATCCGATTTTTATTTTATTCCAAGTTTTGTTGCTGTTTGTCCAGCCACTAACGTCTCAATTTTAGTTTTATGAAATTAAGGCAAAGTGAGATTCCAAAAATAATCTATTCTACATGATAACTTCAAAAGGCAGGGACAGTTTAAGATGGTCTCATAATAATCATATTAATATTGTAAAGGCTGAAACAAAATTGATTATAAATAACATTTTAGCAGGCTATTGTCTATTGTTGGTTTTTATTTTGTTTTTCTTTGGATTAATTCAGTTCAGTCTCAGAAAAGAAGAGCAAAAGGATTTCAACTTTATTTAGATAATTGAGATTGATTGTGAATGGGATCAATCCACTTTTTTACATAAATGAAGGAAAAATGAATTCTTTTGTTTTGATTGTTTCATTTGTTAACAGAATTCTTGTACAATTATGATAGTTACAGGAAGTGTTTTTACTATAGCATACTGTTTTGATCTGTGAATATTATAAAAAAAAATTCATTTGTTGTAATGAACATGAAAAAGTAATAAGTGCTTTGCTGTTTTACTGTAAAATATCTTTATTGTAAAACAAGAATTAAAATTTCATTTAATTTTTTTTATTTACTTTGTTTGAACCTAATTGTTTTTTTCTTTTCTCTTTATCTTTCAACAGAACTGGGATCCCGATGTTAGGTAAGGTTCATTTATTTCAACTGATTTTAGTTGTTAATTTTATTATAATAAGAAAACTTATAAAAAGCAATCGGTGCTTAAAGTTAGACTTTATCTCTTTTGTTCTGAAGTAGCAGGAACTACCTTAGTGTTTAGGATTAGTACTAACATATGACTGCTATGCTTGATCACCTTATGGTGGAACGTGTAGCTGGTGGCAGTGAATGAAAACCCTATGGCATTTGCCTCTAACATCAGTGGAAGGGGGGGGGGGGGGCAAACTTTACCTGTGAAATACTCGCAACCCTTAGAGCCCCTACGCACCAGATTATATATATCCACGAACTCGTTTAAAACCACAGAATTGGCTTAGGGGAAAGGGGGAAAAAGTCTTGCCTTGGGAAGGTCACTGATCGTTTGTGGTTTACACCCACCCCCTCTAGTCCACGAGAGGATATAGATTTCGCTGTATAGGAAGAGAGAGGATGAATAACCGCGGGGCAAGAGGGCTGTTTTAAATGAACTTTCTCTCTGTGTCAAAACTTGAGATATTTCAAAGTTATCTTTTACAATTGAAAGTACTTACGGCTTTGATGTCATTATCAAATCCATTATTATTTTTTTAATTAAATAATTAATAGAAATTCTTTTATCATACATCAATATCATTTTATTTTGTTTTTTCAATCGAGATGAGACACACACAAGAAAAATTGAAACTATATTTTAAGTTTTTTATATGTTTGATTGAAACATCAAATATTTAACGAAATATTTTTACCAATAAACTTTTTGTAGACA
>JAFIDM010052953.1:14101-31962 GCA_023159025.1 Thereuonema tuberculata | reverse complement strand
TAAGGGCTGAACTTAGACGATCCAAAGCAAAAGAAGCTCGAAACACCCATAAATAATTGCGAAAAGATTAAGAAAAAAACAAAAAAATGCAAAGAAGTGCAAAAAAAAAAGTATTTAATGGTGTGGGCGATATTTGAAACACTCACAAAATTCAAAATATGAGGTTTGCCTGAACAAAAATTGAGGAAAAATACAAAATAATAGTTATATCTATAATTGGTTCAGGAACATGTAAGTGAAGGTTCATATGATATATTGTAATTGTTTGCAAGCAACTGAGACGATAAATGACAAGAATATGGGCAGGTTTTCTTAAATGGGCGATATTTGGACCATATACTTTATGTTTATTTTATCCTTTGAGACACACTGAGCTTCCGATGTATCATAAGAAATTCTTCTTGGAATTATTCTAAAGGTCTAATATTTCTAAAATTTATATTATTTCGCATTAATATTTTTTGTACAGTACTATATTATATTATTATAAATATAAAACATTGTACTTCATATTATTCTAAAAATATAATATTTCTATGTAGCTTTCTATTTAGAAAAATTAAATTTAAAATAACCAACTACACAGTTTTTTTCATTAAGATTTTCTGTAATGTAAAATATATATTTTATATTATTATCATTATAAAATTGTACTTCCTATTATTTTAAATATATAAAATTACGTTGAGCAATGCAATTCAGTTCATACATTAAAATATGTAAAATTGGCAACTGAAGAGTATTTCCCAATAACATTGTCTTTTACCGTACTATATCATAACATTGTAAAATATAAGAAATTCATCTTCGTAATATCCTAAATGTAAAATATTTCTATTTAACTTTCTATTTAGCTTTACATTTAAAAATCATATATTAAAAAAACAACTACATCGTGTTTTGCATTAAGATTTTCTGAAATGAAAAATACATATTTTATATTATCAATCTAAAATTGTACTTTCTTTTATTCTAAATGTATAAAATCAAACTTAGCAATAAAATTCAGTTTTTTTTAATTAGGCATTAATATATTTAAAATTAACAACTTTAAACTATTTCGCATTAGTATTTTCTGTACAATATTATATTAATGTAAATATAAAAATTCTATTTACTATTCTAAAAGTAAAATATTTCTATTTAGCCTTCTATTTAGCAAAAATTTTATTTAAAATAAGAAACTACATCGTCTTTTGCATTAAGATTTTCTGAAATGAAAAATACATATTTTATAATATTATCAATGTAAAATGTACTTCCTGTTATTCTAAATATATAAAATGCAACTGAGCAATATGTTTCAATTATTCCTTTAAGAATTAATATATTTAAATTGGGAACTTTTCAATATTCAGCATTAACTTTGGTTTGGACTGTTGGATATTTATAAACAGACAACAAATTAAAAATATAAAAAAAATTATTCTCAAGATCTTTAATTACGTAATGATTAACTTTAAAAACAAAAAACTTGAGGAACAACAAAGCATAAGAAAGAAATATAAAATACTTTTATTAAATGAAAAATTTATTTATAACAATATGATAAAGAATTTTTTTGATATAAAAAATAAAAAAGATAACTTACAAAATAATTCCAACACCAGAAAAGGTTGGATAAAAATATTTAATGTTACAAAAATAAATAATAATATGGGATTTAGACACAAAAATCAAATCCTTTATAGTCTTTTCAATCAATTAAAATGGGAAAATTATAATTTTGAAAGAATTAGTCAGGTTAAAAATCAGTTAATAATAGATATTATTGATGGTAGTTTTAAATTTTAATATAATTAATCTTAATTTTTTTTTCTTATACTTAACTGTATTTAGATTAAATTTTCAGTACCTATACCACAGGTATTTCTCTTTTAGAAATACCTATTAGGACTGATTTACATTTAAAATAAAAAAAAAAATAAAAAAAAATCATCGTAAGTTATTCCAAAAAAAAACAAAAACATTTTCGATACTGTACTATAGTACATTATTGTAAATATAAGATATTCTAAATTGTATTTTTTTAAAATTTATAATATTACTGTTTAGCTTTCTATTTAGCAAAAATATATTCAAAATAAGGAACTACATTTTTTTCATTAGGATTTGCTGTAATGTAAAATACGTATTTTATATTATTATCAATCTAAAATTGTACTTGCTATTCTACTTCTGATTCTCTAAAAGTATAATTTTTCTAATGAACTTTCTATTTAGCAAAATTATATTTATCATATGCCACTATATCATGTGTTTCTATAACATTTTCGGTAATGTAAAATACATATTTTGTATTACTTTCAATCTAAAATTGTACTTGCTATTATTCTAAATGTATAAAATAAAACTGAGCAATAGAATTCAGCTTTTCTGTTGAAGCATTAAAATATTTAAAATTAGCAAGTTTATAGTATTTCTCATTAAAATATTCTGTACTGTACTATTAATAATAATAATAATAATATTTATTATACTTGATTTGGGTGTTAACAGTAACAATATCTATATATATAAAAATGAATGTATCTTTCTTTTTCTTTCTTTTTTTATTTATTTATTTCTTTGTCTGTCCTTTATACACTCCTAGGCGCTTTGACCTATCTGGACCAAACTTTGCAGAATTACTCTTTAGGACACTGCGGAAAAGATAGGGTACCTTAGAACCCGGACCCACCCTCCAAAAGGGGTTGAAAAGGGGTAAAAGCTCTGAAAAATCCAATATCCACCTGGTGGTTAAAATAAGAACTACACAAATATTGTGTAAAGTGAAAAATTAGCTCTCCTATGGGGGGCAGGGATACTACACTTGGGTGGGAGGAAAGCAACACAAAGGATGAAGTGTCCCACCCCGACCGACACCGGGACCTTCTATTTAGGGCCCCTTCTCGGGCCCCCCAAGTCAATTGCAAATAAGAAAAAATTTGCTCTCCTATTATTTTCTGTACAATATTATATTAATGTAAATATAAAAATCCTACTTCTTATTATTCTAAAAGTATAATATTTCTATTTAGCTTTCTATTTAGCAAAAATTTTATTTAAAATAAGAAACTACATCGTCTTTTGCATTAAGATTTTCTGTAATGAAAAATACATATTTTATAATATTATCAAAGTAAAACGTGTTATTCTAAATGTATAAAATCCAACTGAGCAATATATTTCAATTTTTTCTTTAAGAATTAATACATTTAAATTGGGAACTTTTTAATAATCAGCATTAACATTTTCGATACTGTACTATAATACATTATTGTAAATATAAGATATTCTAAATTGTATTATTCTAAATTTGTGATATTTCTATTTAGTTTTCTATTTAGCAAGAATGTATTCAAAATAAGGAACTACACCGTTTTCTCATTAGGATTTGCTGTAATGTAAAATAAATATTTTATATTATTATCAATCTAGAATTGTACTTGCTATTATTCTAAATGTATAAAATCAAACTGAGCAATAGAATTCAGCTTTTCTATTGAAGCCCTAATACATTTAAAATCAGGAACTTATTGTATTTCGCATCTAAATTTCTGTACTGTACTATATTGTAGTATTGTAAATAAATTCTACTTCGTATTATTCAAAAAGTATAATTTTTCTATTTAGCTTTCTATTTAGCAAAATTATATTTATAATAAGTCAATACACCGTGTTTGCTATAACATTTTCTGCAATGTAAAATATATATTTTAATATTATTATCATTACAAAATGATACTTCCTTTTATTCTAAATGTATAAAATCAAACTGAGCAGTTGAATTTAGTTTTTCTATTTAAGCATTAAAATACATGAAATTAGGAAGTTTATAGTATTTTCCATTTACATTTTCTGTACTATACTATATTATAATATTGATAATATAAGAAATTCTTCTCGTAATATCCTAAAGCAGGGATTCTCAAACTTTTTTCGTTCGCGGCACACTGTTTCGCTATGCTGAATTTTGTGGTGTATAACTTCGCCTGGTTCGTTGAAAATAAGATTCGGCTGATTCTAGGCTGGAGCAAAACTCAATCTCTTTATTAAAATGAAAAACACAGGTATTTATAGGTTATGTACATTGATTGTGATAGGTTGGTGGCCTTTAACAATGATTCAGTGATTTAAATAAACTATGTGATCGTAACGGGTTTTAAACTGTGGCTATTTAAATTAAAGTGAATTACGAAGAAGTCACCAACCGTTTAAGATATAATATAAATAAACGAGGTAACTGAAAAATTTTAAATGTACGGAAAATGATTGATAAGAACAGAGAATAATAAAATAACTATGATACAAAAGATAAAACTATAAAATCACTACAATATAGCGGCACACCCCAACGTACAAGTACTGTAGCTATGCCTGCTTTAGAGGAATTTCGAACGCTACAGAGCAGTCCCGAAAGATTGAGAACCCTAGAGGAGAGTACACGAACCACTGGAACGTTAGTAGAGAAACATATCGTTCACTCCCGAACCCTAGTGGAGCATATATAAACCAATCAACGGTCACCTGCAGTCAGTTCAGTACTTCAGTTAGAAACGGAGAGATGTTTAAATGTAGTACTCAACTTACTGCAATTGATTGTTGAATAAGTCACAATATTTGGTGTTATTATAAAACTGAAGTAAATATAAAGATATTGTGTTGTAATATGGAGAAGTTTTTAATTAAACCGCAACGATTAAACAGCAGTGAAGAACATCAGATTGAAAATAGAACGAGTGAATCACCCGGATCTAGTGTCAGTGAGAAGCTACTTCCGCAGCAGAGCAGTTCATCGTTTGGTGCTGTGCGAAGGTATCAGGATTCTTATTTAAGCTTCGGATTTACATTTACTTGCAAAATCGTGAACTTCCTGAGTGTCTTGTATGTGGCGAAAAATTAAGCAATGTTTGTATGGTTCCAAGCAAACTAAAGAGACACTTGAAAACGAAACACAGTCACTTGAAAAATAAATGTATATTAAAAGTAGAGCTCTAAAAACTAGACTTCTCAAAGTCATGTGTCAGGAAGCAGGAGCTGTTCTTGAAACTCTGGTCCTTCACACCGAAATTCGTTGGTTGTCCAAAGGAAACGTACTTTCCAGATTTTATGAACTTAGAAATGAGTTATTACAAATATCTGCCACAGAAAAACCTGAGTTTGCTGACCTGATTAGCGACGAAACTTGGTGTTCCAAAGTTGCCTACCTACCTATTTTTTGGACATTTGAATAATTTCAATGCCAGCATGCAGGTAAAGAAAGAGAATATTCTTACATGAACTGACAAGTTGAATGGGCTCTTAAGAAAAATTCAACTGTCAAAATTTGAAAAAAGTGATCTTGAAATGTTTTCTCTCACAGCTGATACCGACATCTGTTCCAGTCTGATTTTAGAGCATCTTTCTGTATTTGGAGAATATACTGCAAGAATATTTTCCTTCTATAAAGAATTCTATAAAGAATATTCTATAAAGAATATTATAGAATACCAACATTCCTATTTCATATTTTTTTTTTTTGTGTTCCAAAACTTCAAGGAACTAAATTGTTAAGCCGTATCCTATATTATGTTAAAGAAAACAAAGATTGTAAGTAAATGGTATTGGATCAAATATTGTTAATATTTTCTCGAGGAGTTTAATGTAATTTGGAGTATTGTTCTTCAACTTATTGTTATTTAAGGCTTAAAAAAGAAAAGACGTGTGTAATTTTTTCGAAAACTTGCTTTTTCAAATTAAATGTAGTTTTTACATTTAAATTTCGTGTGATGTTAAAAATATTTAATAGTAGAGGCATTAGGAGAAAAGATCTACTAAAAAAATATGGGAACTTTATATATAAAAGAGTATCTTATATTTTGAGTTCTTATTGCATGCAGGCTTACGCCGTAATATAATATTAATAAATAGTATTACTAAAATGCTGAATACACAAGCAATTTTATTGCGACACAGTCAAAAAATTCACATAGTGTGCCGCGGCGCACCCTTTGAAAACCCGTGTCCTAAAGATATTATATTTCTATTTAGCTTTCTATTTAGCATTCCATTTAGCAATAATATATTTAAAATAAGCAACTATACTGTGTTTGCATTAAGATTTCCTGTAAAGTAAAATACATATTAGGTAATATTATCAATCTAAAATTGTACTTGCTATTATTCTAAATGTATTAAATCAAACTGAGCAATAAAATTCAATTTTTCTATTTAAGCGTCATTATATTTGAAATCATCTACTTTATACTACTTCGCATAACCATTTTCTGTACTATTCTATTTTATATTATCGTAAATATAAAAATTCATCTTCGAATTATCCTGAAGGTATAATATATCTATTTTGCTTTCTATTTAGCAAAATTTTATTTAAAATAAACAACTACAACGGGTTTTGCTGTAAGATTTTCTGCAATGTAAAATATATATTTTATATTATTATCAATTTTTAATTGTACATGCTAGTATTCTAATTGTATAAAATCAAACTGAGCAATAATATTAAGTTTTGCTATTTTATCGGTAATATATTTAAAATCAGCAAATTTATACTATTTGGTATTTACATTTTCTGTACTTTACTATACATTTTTGTAAACATGAAAAATTCTACATCTTATTGGAGAGTTCTGCTTCAGAGTTTGAACATACTACTTTAATAAATGCGACGTGATGCTCACTCCAATATTTTTGAAGCCGACGAGTATTATAGAACCATCTTTAATCCATAGACACTTAAAAAACAAGAACATAAATTATCATCGGGATGTATGATAATCCTTCAATCACTATCCATACTTTATATACCCTCCTATAAATACGATTTTATCCTTCTCAATAATTGTACAAATTCAGTACTTTTTACCTTTCCAATCCTTTAAGTTAAACACTGTCTCTGTTAAAACAATAGAAGTATCTATATTTTTCATTGCTTTGGAAAGACCTCAAAACTAAAAATTTTCATCATAGTTTAGAATAAACTTCTTGTAATCTAATAACTAAGTGCATTAATTATCACTAATTAAATTCTTAACAAATTCTGATTTATTGATTAATATATCTACGTAACAGCTTTTGAAAAATAAAACTAGTAACCATTTGATTTTTTTAATCAATCCGAAATCGTTTGTAAATCAATCATTAGAGAAGAACTACTTTCTTTATGTCTTATAAAAAAAGTAAAAAATTCAAATAATTCCATAACAGATACTGATTCCTAAAAATAAGCCCAGTCTACCACATATATTAGCAAATGCTCCAGTAGCTCACATTTTATAATTACCTTCCAGAACTACCGCTATATTATTTGGAATAAAAGCCAATAAAACTCCAATGCGACCAGGACTTGTGTCCTGTTGAAAATATCCAAGGTAAGAACTCATTAAATATTCTTTCAGAGGCAGAGGACAATGACAATAACAAACACAGTGTTTAACTTAAAGGATTGGAAAGGTAAAATATACTGAATTTGTACAATCATTGAAAAGGATAAAGTCTTATTTATAGGAGGGTATATAAAGTATAGATAGTGATTGCAGGATTATCTAACATCCCGATGATAATTTTATGTTCTTGTTTTTTAACTGTCTATGGATTACAGATGGTTCTGTAATACTCGTCGGATTCAAAAATATTGAAGTGAGCATCACGTCGCATTTATTAAAGTAGTATGTTCAAACTCGGAAGTAGAATTTTTCATGTTTACAAAAATGTGTAGTACTGTACAGAAAATGTAAATACCAAATAACATAAAGTTGCTGATTTTAAATATATTACCGATAAAATAGCAAAACTAAATATTATTGCTCAGTTTGATTTTATACAATTAGAATACTAGCATGTACAATTTCAAATTGATAATAATCTAAAATTTGTATGTTACATTGAAGAAAATCTTACAACAAAACCTGTCGTAGTTGTTTATTTTAAATATAATTTTGCTAAATGGAAAGCTAAATAGAAATATTATACCTTCAGGATAATTCGAAGATGAATTTTTATATTTACGATAATATAAAATAGAATAGTACAGAAAATGGTAATGCGAAATAGTATAAAGTAGGCGATTTCAAATATATTAACGTTTAAATAGAAAAACTGAATTTTATTCCTCAGTTTGATTTCATACATTTAGAATAATACCAAGTACAATTTTAGATTGATAATATTATCTAATATATATTTTACATTACAGGAAATCTTAAGGCAAACACAGTATAGTCGCTTATTTTGATTTTATACATTTAGAATAATAGCAAGTACAATTTAAGATTGATAGTAATATAAAATATATATTTTACATTACAGAAAATGTTATAGCAAACACGGTGTAGTGACTTATTATAAATATAATTTTGCTAAATAGAAAGCTAAATAGAAAAATTATACTTTTTGAATAATACGAAGTAGAATTTATTTACAATAATATAATATAGTACAGTACAGAAATTTAGATGCGAAATACAATAAGTTGCTGATTTTAAATGTATTAAGGCTTCAAAAGAAAAGCTGAATTTTATTGCTCAGTTGGATTTTATACATTTAGAATAATAGCAAGTACTTTTTTAGATTGATAATAATATAAAATATATATTTTACATTACAGCAAATCCTAATGAAAAAAAAATGTTGTTTTTCCGTATTTTGAATGTATGTAGTTCCGTATTTTGAATGTATTCTTGCTAGATAGAAAGCTAAATAGAAATATTATAAATTTAGAATAATACAATTTAGAATATCTTATATTTACAATAATGTATTATAGTACAGTACCGAAAATGTTAATCCTGATTATTAAAAAGTTCCCAATTTAAATATATTAATTCTTAAAGAAAAAATTGAAATATATTGCTCAGTTGGATTTTATACATAGAGAATAACAGGAAGTACATTTTACATTGATAATATTATAAAATATATATTTTTCATTATAGAAAATCTTAATATAAAAGACGATGTAGTTTCTTATTTTAAATAAAATTTTTGCTAAATAGAAAGCTAAATAGAAATATTATACTTGTAGAATAATAAGAAGTATAATTTTTATATTTACATTAATATAATATAATATATTATTGTATAGAAAATACTAATGCGAAATGGTATAAAGTTGTTAATTTTAAATATATTAATGCCTAAATAAAAAAAACTGAATTTTATTGCTAAGTTTGATTTTATATATTTATAATAATAGAAAGTACAATTTTAGATTGATAATAATATAATATATGTATTTTTCATTTCAGAAAATCTTAATTAAAACACGATTTAGGTGTTTTTTTTAATATATGATTCCTAAATATAAAATTAAATAGAAAGTTAAATAGAAATATTTTATCTTTAGGATATTACGAAGAAGAATTTCTTATATTTTACAAAATTATGATATAGTACAGTAAAAGAAAATGTTAATGGGAAATACTATACAGTTGCCAATTTTATATATTTTAATGTTTAAATAGAACTGAATTGCATTGCTCAGCCTGATTTCTTTATATTTAAAATAATAGGAAGTACAATTTTATGATGATAATAATATAAGATATGTATTTTACATTATAGAAAATCTAAATGCAAAACTCTATGTATTTGCTTATTTTAAATATATTCCTGCTAAATAGAAAGCTAAATAGAAATATAATACATTGAGAATAATACAATGTAAATTTCTTATATTTACAATAATATAATGTAGTACTGTACAGAAAATGTTAATGCGAAATAGTATAAAGTTGCTAATTTTATAAATATTAATGCCTAAATACAAAAACTGAATGTTATTGCTCAATTTTATTTTATACATTTAGAATAATAGGAGGTACCATTTTCTAATGATAATAATATAAAATATATATTTTACATTACAGAAAATCCTAATGAAAAACACTGTGTAGTTGGTTATTTTAAATTTAATTTTTCTAAATAGAAAGCTGCATAGAAATATTATTCTTTTAGAATAATATGAAGTAGAATTTTTTATATTTATAATATAATATAGTACTGTACAGAAAATGTTAATGCGAAATAGTATAAATTTTAGAAATATTAGACCTTTAGAATAATTCCAAGAAGAATTTTTTATGATACATCGGAAGCACAGTGGTGCCTCAAAGGATAAAATAAATAAATTTACATTAATACAATATAGTACTGTACCGAAAATGTTAATGCTGAATAGTATGAAGTTACTGACTTTAAATATAATAATGTTTAAATAAAACACTGAATTATATTGCTCAGTATGATTTTATACATTTGTAATAAGAGGAAATATATTTAAATTGATAATATTATTAAATATGTATTTTTTATTACAGAAAATCTTAAAGCAAAAGCGGTGTAGTTTCTGTTTTTTTATTATATTATTTCTAATTATAAAGTTATATAGATAGCTAAATAGAAATATTATACCTGTAGGATATTACGAAGAAGTATTTCTTATATTTAAACTAAGATAATATAGTCAAGTACAGAAAATGTTAATGGGAAGTAGTATAAAGTTGCTCATTTTACATACACTATATTAAAGCTTAAATAGAAAAACTAATTCTATTGCTCAGATTGATTTATACATTTAGAATAATAGGAAGTACCATTTTGTAATGATAATAATATCAAATATATATTTTACATTACAGAAAACCTTTATGCAAAACACGATGTAGTTGCTTATTTGAAATATAATTTTGCTAAATAGAAAGATAAATAGAAATATAATACTATACTTTTAGAATAATACGAAGTAGAAATTTTTATATTTACAATAATATAATATAGTATAGTACAGAGAATATTAATGCGAAATAGTACAAAGTTGGTGGTTTTAATTATAATAATAACTGAATAACTGAATTTTATTGCTCTATTTGATTTTATACATTTAGAATAATAGCAAGTACAATTTTAGATTGATATTAATATAATATATATATTTTTCATTACAGAAAATCTTATAGAAAAACACAGTGTATTTGCTTAATTTAAATATATTCCTGCTAAATAGAAATATTATACATTTAGAATAATACAATGTAGATTTCTTATATTTACAATAATATAATATAGTACTGTACAGAAAATGTTAATGCGAAATAGTATAAAGTTACTGCTTTTAATTTATATTAATGCTTAAATAAAGAAAGGCAATATAGAAAGAGAATTGTTATAAAGCCAGGAATATAATAAATATAATAAAAAATTTATATTATTGTTGCAAAGATGACATTTCTTCTTCAAATGTAGGTAAAAATGAAGTAATTGTATAAAGGTAAAAGTTGAACAAAGGTGTTACGAAAATTGGAAAATCACCCTGCCCCCACCACCAAACAACAAAAAAAATAAAAAAGAAAAGATTTTTTTTAAAGTTTTCATTGATTTTCTACCTTGAGATTGGTCGCCCCACTTTTATGTTATTCTTTATAACTTAATACTTTATTATGTGTTTTTTCAGTAATACATGAATGTATGAAACATAGGAATAAGGTTAACATTTCTATTTTTTGTTATCTTGAGCCTTCTTTTATAGAGTTTGGACATATTACATAATAAATGCCACATGATGTTCACTCCAATATTTTTGAAGCCGACGAGTATTACAGAACCATCTTTCCGAGACAGTTAAATAACAAGTACATAGAATTATCATCGGGATGTAGGATAATCCTTCAATCACTATCCATACTTTATATACCCTCCTATAAATACGACTTTATCCTTTTCAATGAGTGTACAAATTCAGTACTTTTTACCTTTCCAATCCTTTAAGTTAAACACTGACTTTTCTAAAACAATAGAAGTACCTATATTTTTCATTGCTTTCGAATGACCTCAGAATTAAATATTTTCATCATAGTTTAGAATAAACTTCTTGTAAACTAATAACTTAGTGCATTAATTATCTCTAATTAAATTCTTAACAAATTCTGAATTATTGATTAATATATCTTCGTAACAGCTTTTGAAAAATAAA
This sequence comes from Thereuonema tuberculata, assembly GCA_023159025.1. NCBI lineage: Eukaryota > Metazoa > Arthropoda > Chilopoda > Scutigeromorpha > Scutigeridae > Thereuonema > Thereuonema tuberculata. The sequence goes on along the minus strand of JAFIDM010052953.1, from coordinate 20,012 downwards.
ACCAGTAACCATTCGATTTTTTTAATCAATCCAAATCGTTTGTAAATCAATCATTAGAGAAGAACTACTTTCTAGATGTCTTATAAAAAAAAGTAAAATATTCAAATAATTCCACAACAGAAAGCAAACTGATTCCTAAAAATAAACCCAGACTACCACATATATTAGCAAATACTCCAGAAGCTGACATTTTGTAATGATCTTCCAGAACTACCGCTATATTACACTCATGGACAAAAAAATTAGCGCACCAAGAAGGAGTCGTCAAAATGAAACGAAAATTTACATACGTAACGACTACTTTGATATAAGTAAATGATTAGAAAATCAAAGAAAAAGGATAATTTATTTCAGAGAAAAAGGCAAAAGAACGGAGGAGTTAATACTCCGTTGGACCCCCTCTAGCGCGAATGCACGATGCGATACGATTGGGCATTGAGTCATACAAGTTCTGTATGATGTCTTGAGACATTTCGTTCCATATTTGCTGTAACCTTGCCTCTAGTTCGTTCAAACTCGTGGGATGCCCAACTCGTCGTCCCAAATGATCCCAGATATGCTCGATTGAAGACAAATCTGGGGATCGGGCAGGCCAAGGAAGGGTAGAAATAGTGCGGAGACAGTCTTGTGACACCCTTGCTGTATGAGGCCGAGCATTGTCTTGTTGAGAAATGGCTCCTGGGAGCCGTTGCGTGAGTGGCAACACATTTGGTTGCAGGATTTCATGAACATACCGCTGGGCTGTCATGGTGCCACGGAACAATACTAGGGGTGACCGTGTATTGTAGGCAATGGCACCCCATACCATCACACCAGCTGTGGGAGCGGTGTGTCGCTGTACAGCAAAGGCAGGATTGAAGCGTTCACCACGGGCTCTCCACACACGAACACGATTGTCATCACTGCCGAGATTGAATCTGGATTCGTCGCTAAAGACGACCTGGTTCCATTCCGCTGCAGTCCAATTTCCTCGTGCGCGGCAAAACTCCAAACGGAGGCGTCGATGGGTGGGCGTCAAGGGCAGCACACGTAATGGGCGCCGCGATACCAACTGTCCTTCAGCCAGGCGCCTTCGTATGGTTCGAGAAGACACAGCGGCCCCTAGTGAAGGTGCTACCTATGCCTGGATGGCGGCCGATGAAGCAGTTGGCTGTACGCGTGCATTTCTGACTATGTGGCGGTCTTCTCGACGACTGGTCTGTCGAGGGCGTTCTGAGCCTGGTCTTCGTGTACATGACATCTCTCGGGTCCACTGGTCCCAAAACCTCCTCACAACACAATCAGAGCGGCCTAATTGACGAGCTACTCGCCTAGCTGACCACCCAGCTTCCATCATCCCGACGATTTTCCCTCTCTCAAACTGCGACAACTGCGTATACTGTCTTCGAACACGGCGTAATGGCATGTCTACCTCAGCTCTTCCTTTGTAAATGATTCAGCACACTCAAACAAGCTTTGGTTACCTGTTTTATACTCCACAGAGTACGATGTTCAACGCCCTCTACCGGCTATACGTAATGCGCAATCACGCTGCATTTCTAATCATTTGCATATCTTCCCGACATGTACCTTCATTGCAAGTTTCGTTACGATCCCGCAATTATTTCTTGGTGCGCTAATTTTTTTGTCCATGAGTATATTTGGAATAAAAGCCAATAAAACCCAAATGCGACCAAGACTTGTGTCGTGTTGAAAATATCCAAGATAAGAACTCATTAAATATTCTTTCAGAGGCAAAGGACAATGGCATCTCTTTTCTGAAATAAACTTCTGAAAAACCTGCACTGATGTCGTCAATGTGTAGTTAAAGTCATCCGGTGAAACACATGGAGGTTTCGGGAACTTTTTGAGGAAGGGCAAACTTAGGAAAAAAAATAAGAAAGTAATTATTTAATTTCAGAATTCTTATGTAAACTTGTAATAAAGAAAGAGCTTCTAAAAAATAATGTATTATTATAAATAGTTTTTTAATTGCAGTTAATTTTATAATAATAAATTACAAACTGTACTAATAAATATATTGCCTCTTCATTTAAAATGAAATATGGATTTTGTGAATTTTAAAAATTTCTTGCCATAAATACTGTGTGAATTCCTTATTATTGAGAAAAATGATGTAAGCCTCATTTTTTTAGCGATTTTGAGAAGTTATAAGATTCGTCTGTTTGAATGCGTTTATTGACACTCCGTCGAGCAATTCGCACTTCAACTTTCCGTTAACTGAAGATCAAAGAATCAATTTTAATAGTAACTCATTAGAAGAAATTTTGCTGACGTTTATCAGAATCTTTTGGGAAAAAAATTCATCAAACATTTTTTTGTTGGTATTATTACTGAAATCAAAAATACATTTGTAATCGTAATACAGTTATTAAAATTATTCACTATATTTAAATTAAATAATGAAGATAACTGATGTACATAAATCACGAATCTGAAATTTTGCTTTTCAATAATGATCATTAATTTTTCATGCAAAAATACTACAAGCAAACAATTTCCCTCCATTATTTCCCGATTAAAAAATATCATATTAGATGATTTACTAATAGCATGTAATTCATACAATAAATAAATAATAATATGTTTAAAATTCATGAAAAAGATATGTGAAGAATATATTAGTAGTTTTTAAATAACAGAATGATATGAATCTTTATTCAAAAATATTTAGGTTTTTAATGATTTTGCTGACTGATTATACGCTATTTTATATGTAATAGAAATTTAGATTTGTAGACTACCACTTGATCGTACTCGTATAATAAAACAAAAAAACAAAAAGAATGAAATGCAATAAAACTTCTGTTCTGCATTATTTTTTGTCAAAGTTTGAAAAATTAAAAAATTAGGATATATTGTAACAGAACAAGCTGAGACTCAAAAATTCATAACACAAACAAACAAATACTTATTATTAGTTGCTAGATTTTAGTACTGGACCTTAACAGTGTTGTTTTTAATTCACAAAATGTCATTCAAATCTCAAATGCATTTAAAAAGATGAGGATTTTTCACTTTTAGCCATTCAAATGGCTAAAACCAATGATTTTTTAAACAAAAGCTAAATTAAAAATAGCTGATTATAAATAAAAGAAATGTAATTTGTAGAAAGAATAATTCAAAGTGAAACAAAAATTTTAAAAAAAATTATATCTTGCAATTTCCTTGTCTTACAAATTAAATGTAATTCGAAGCATTTTTTTTTTCTTGAATTGGTATCAGAGTGCTTTAATGAAGCCCGATTATCAGTTAGGAAATAAATACGTAGGTTAAAATATACTCTCCTAATATTCTCCTGATCTTAGGATTCAGCTCGAAAAAACGTAATGTGTTGTCCTAGTGCTATATATAAACTGCATTTTGGATTCGCTCTGTGGGTTTCAGCAACTCTGGTCAGAAGAATAGAACATTAATATCCCTAAAGAAGATCAAAGGCTTTGAACTATTCTTCAACTTAGTTAAATATTCTACATTTAACTTAAACTCTACAATTTTGTGAATGTCTTAATGAATGAAGGAATTGTTAAGTCAACGTTTCTTGCGTTTTGATTTCTTTAAAGTGTTATCAGTACAAAAAAAAACTACTTTGCATTGAATCCTACATCTATCTTTGCCACCGATGTAACAGAGTAGTATCTGTCGAGATGTTTCTTCCCAGATTTGTGCACGATCGTGATGACGTATTCTTGAAGCCAAAGGGCCTATCTTGCTAGTCTCTCTGAGGGATCCTTGATCCTAGATCCCTGATACGAGCCAGCAAAGTGCGTGACGTTCGGTAACTACTGTGAAAGGCTGACCGTACAGATAAGGGCGAAAATTTGAGACAGCCCAAATTGCTGCAAAGCATTCCTTATGGGTGATCATACAGTTCTGCTCAGTTTTCTGAGTTTCCTAGTCGCCTAAGCAATCACTCGCTTAAGGCTATCTTGTATCTGAACCAAGATGCAGTGGTTCGACGCGTCCGTGATATAGTTCCGTCTGTGCGGTGTCATCGGAATGGTCTAAAATGGGTTCCGCTGTTATGGCTAATTTCAGTTGTTCGAAGGCTTCTTGTTGTGGCTGATCCCAAGTAGTCTGCGTCGTCTTATGCAGTAACGATGACAGTGTGCAGGCTATTGTGGCAAAGTTCGAGATGAATCTGTGGTAGTAGGAACAGAGACCATAGAATATCAATACTTGCTTGATATTGGTAGGTGGCAGAAAGTTGGATACAGCTTCCATCTTGTCCGGATCTGGATGTAACCGTGGCTGTCAAAGACGTATCCAAGAATCTTCACACTCTGCGTGGCAAAAGAGCATTTCTTGGAGTTCTGGCGGAGATTAGCTGAGTTGGTGCATCCGAGAACGGTTTCCAATCGTTTCAGATGTTCGTCAAATTCTTTTGAGTAGATGATGATCTCGTCAAGTTAGCATAAGCAGATCGACCACTTCAATCCAGCGACAACTCCGTCGATCATGCGTTCGAAGGTGGCTGGAGCATTGCGTAGACCGAAAATCATCATCCTGAATTCGTAGAAACCGTCAGGTGCAACGAATGCAGTCTTATCGCGATCCTTTTCATCTACCTTGATCTGCCAATCTCCGGTACTCAGGTGAAAACTGGAGATGTACTTAACGGTTCTCACAGAGTGTAAAGCGTCATTAATTCTAGGCAATGGGTACAGATTTCGCTTTGTAACTACATTGAACCGTCTGCAGTCAAAACAAAGTTGCTAACTGCTTTCTTTCTTATGCACGACAATTACGGAGAACTGCAAGGTCTATGCGAGGATATATTAACTCATTGATTCAGTATTTTGGTTATTTCGCAGAAAAATATACGCCTACCTAAAACTAACTAGAATTTTTTTTTAAAAAATTGAATTTCACGTAAATGTTCTAAAAATCTTCACATCGACACATTATCATCTCTAAAAAATTTTAATTCTGTGATATTTCGTAGGGGAGACCGGGGTCAGTTGACATAAGAGGTAGTTGGCACACAGCTTCTATTTTCTGCCACCGTGAAGCTAGACCGCTGATATCTTGGTAGTGGGAAGTGTATGTAAAGATGCACCAACCACTGTGACTTTAGTTTGCCTGGAAGAGTCACTAAGGAAGTGATCCCTGTTTCATCGTTTTTCTGACTGGTGAGTAAATTTTTTCATAGCATTTTTTTTTGTTCTGGTGAACATGTAGATCGAATTAAGGTACTGCTGATGCCGGTTCTCGAAAGAGTGAATAACTGTGATTCCATGCCTGTATCATAATCTTTTGTTTCTGATGTTTGGGATTGTGTGGTATCCATTTTGTCTTGGAAATCCCAGTGGGGCTAGTTGGCATAGTTAGGTAGGGGTCAGTTGGCACAGCTATGACAAATAGTAAAAAGGGGAAAAACTGGAGATGGCCAGACGAGGAAGACTAAATTTGGTACGACCAAACTAAAGTTCTGCGAAAATTGAACCCATCTGTTCAAATAACTCCTACATTTGTGTTTGATATCAAACAATAACTATAGGTAGCTAAGAATTCATTGTTTGTTCATACAGTTTTTTTTTTGTTCAAGTATTATTAAAATAAAATTTTTGATAAAATAAAATGTTTTTCTCGAAAATTGCTGTATTCTGCTGTATTCTACTCCTATCCATAGCAGGTTATGCCAACTCACCCCTAGGGTATGCCAACTAGCCCCGCACCCGGGGTTAGTTGGCATAGTTGCAAGCTTTTAGGAAAAGTGTTTTTGGGGGTATCTAACCACGGATTTAATTAATGAGTACTACATAATTTTGTAGTCAAAAAGAAAAGCTATCCGCCTCATTCACCAGAATCCCCCTAAGTATTGCACAAAAAAAAAGAAAAATCAAAACCAAAATCTATGCCAATTAGCCCCGGTCTCCCCTACTCTTCAGACGGTTAGGGATAAGCTTTA
>JAFIDM010052953.1:0-14091 GCA_023159025.1 Thereuonema tuberculata | reverse complement strand
ATAGATTTTACAAAGTTGAATTTCATTGGATCAGTAATGAAAATTATACATAGTGATTGGTCAAGAACATAATGAATTCAAATTAATAAACCAATTAAAATAGTTGCAACGGAAAAGCAAATAAAAATAAACAGAACATCAATAATTAAGAAATAGAAAAGGATATTTAAAGTAAGTTACGTAAATTTTAAAATGAATAAAATACAGATAAATACAAACAAATAATTTCGACTTATAATAGATTTACTTATCAACATATATAAATGGCCGATTTCGTCTGTCTGTCTGTCTGTCTGTCCGTCCGACTGTCTATAACGCGATATAAATAAGCTATTAAGATAGATCCAAGGTTCTCAATGGTACCATTGACTCAGGGTTACTGAAATTCGATAAAATATTAGTTATTTTTGTCATTCCATATTGGTTCCTTGAAATTTTACCTGAAATTCTAACAAAACAAACGTTCAAAACCAAATAATTTTGTTACCACTGCACTGATTTTAATGAAAATTGGCATACTTACTCAGTTTTTTTTTTTACGTAGTGATTGGTCAAGAACATAATGAATTCAACGGTTGCAACGGAAAAGCAAATAAAAATAAACAAAACATCAATAATTAAGAACGGTTACGGTAAAGATTAAAATGAATAAAATACAGATAATTATAATTAAATAATTTCTACATATCCTAGATTTACTTATAATCTGTTACAACATTACAACTACGCCGTTACAAATGTTTAAAATAATAATTTAATTTCAAAACTTAACAATAAAATAAGTTATTAATCTTAAAATTCATATTAAAATAAATCTAATAAAAAATCCTTTTCTAAAAATTCATTAAAAAATGAAGTACGTTATTTCTTTAAGTCTAATACTATTATTTTTTAACTGCAATGACAAGATATGGTCTCTCCAGGGAGCATATATCTTACAATCCTCTTCTCGTCCTTGATTTTTTTGTGAATCAACTTGCTTATGGAACTCTAAGTAACAACAACAACAACAACTACGGGAGCGCTGGTGTTTCCAGTCTTGCGCAATTATTTCCAAATTTTAATCATGTATGTATCATACCCTGTTTTACATTTCCTGTAAGTTTCAATTCTTTTGCTTGTTTCCTTCATGGGTGTTGTATTTTTTACAAACAGAAGTGTATAAGGAAACAATGTAAAACTCCAATTTTTAAACGATGAATAATTGCTTTTCAAAAATAGAGTTTTACTTAAAAATGAATTCAACTATTTCAATCAAAGTACATAGACTTCAATTTCTATGTAATATTATTTTATTGAAGCTTTTGGTAATTCAAATACAATTAAAAAATATTAAAACGGAAATTATAATATTCGTAACTTTAACAACAAATCTTAAGAAAAATTATATATAATATTATATATAATAAAGTGGTGATTATTTTTAAATAAAGATTTAAGCTGATACTGATTTTTAAATAAAATACAAAAATAATAAAATACAAGATAATTAATGCTTTTAGACAGTGTCAAAAGCAAAGCAGCCCGATAATATGCACAATTTTTTTAAACAAAATTAATATAATAATATTAATTATATTAATTATTGTTACGGTTCTTATTATTCTCAGTTCATATTTTTATTTGTTTCTCTTTCGACTTTGGGTTTTGGGAAATTATTCTTATAAAATTTGCTTTTCAAAATCTTATGTATTTTTGCTTTTTCTTCAATCATGTTTATCTTTGTTTCATCTTTCCTGCCATCTTGTTTTCCGTTTTCTTTAATTAATTTATTATTTCCTCCTTGTTTCTACTTTATTACTCTGTTTACTTCAAAACTTTCTTTTAGTTTGTTTTCCCCTTGGTCATTAATCTGTCAATTAACTATTCCTACGTCACTATTTATGTTTTATTTTTTGATATTTTGATTTTTAGATTCTAAAAAAAATATAGATCTCGGAGCTGTAGAGCCTTCTATTCGTTCAATATGTAGTCTCCGTATCAAATCTGTTTTATTCCTATTTTATTTTTATTTTCGAGTTTTAATTATAAGCATTATTAAGAGTGTAATTTTGATGTTCGTTACTAAACATCAAGTCTGTGTCGAAGGGTGTTTTGGATTATTAAAAGTTGGTTGTGGAAAAACTTCACCCAGTGCCATCATGGAAGAGCACCAGAGTTGCGAGCACGTGTGCCCGCGCAATCACCGTCTCCCTGATGCCACAGGAAAGACACCCAAAATGCTTCACCCTGAATGCAGACCTCATGACGAAGTGTTCATGCAATTCAGATGTTCATTTTGGCAAGACAACGTCGCTGTGTGTTATGAAGTGTGAGAATCACTGGCGGACACCTTTAATGTTTCTGTGTAGATTAATTGTCAACTAGTGCTCTGAACCTGGATTCCCAGGTATAATCGTTTTAGACACTTTTCAGGCTGAGCTATTTGGCAATCACAACCCAAGTGGTAAATAAGAGGGAATGTAACATACTCTAGATGGGAAGAGTTACCCTTTAGAAACTAAAGTTAAGGAACTGAAAAGGTATTTCATCACAGAAAAAAACAAAATAAAAACTAAAAACCCTCAAAGAAAAAACATTGATAAAAAAAAAACATTTCTGAAAGATCTCTTTTGCCATCAAGAATATATTATTTTTCCCTCGTACGCCATTGATTTTTGCTTGCTGCATACCCTTGTTTGAAAACAGCCTAAAATAGCTAAAAAAAATAACTCCAGTAGCTGTCTCATCCTAACTCCAAAACATCAATTTTTCGTTATAATTTATGAATAGGTTTTTTATTTTTTTTTTTTGTTTCATTGTGGTCAACTACCGTCTGAGTTACGCGTAAAGCTGCTAATAGATTGATCTTATACATTTTGTTGTTGTTTTTTATTTCTGTAATTTTAGTTTCTGAGAGTTCACTCTTTCAGTCAAGAAATAAATCCCTTGTTTATTTTGGACCCTTAATCAATTTTTTTTCACCTACTAGAAACATTAAATCTATTGTCAACATTAATTTGGAGAAATATAATGGTAGGAGGAATACAATAGCTTGTTGATTATCAAGTAAAAATTAATTTATTTAAAATATTTTAACATAACATTTGTTACTATAAATTGTATAATAATATTATTAACTTTATATTGAATAGGTAAGAAAACAAAAGAATGACATTCCATTAAAAATGGAATTTAATGACTGTAATCAATTGTGACAATTAAACATTCAGATAGAACATGAAGCCAAACACCAAGAAAGAAATAACAGTTATTGCCTAAATTTACAATTTAGAGTAATAATAATAATAATAAAATACTCTAACAATGCAGAATAGAAATGAAACATCTGATTTACCTTTAATCAGTATTCCAGGCATTGATAGATTAATGTCTTCTCATGGAGTTTCCCATGTCATTGTTTTTGGAAAAAAGATTTGGTGTTTGTTTTTCCTAATTTTTTCATGCATTTGCTGCTACCAAATCTACAGTCGTATAGAAGAATATTTTTATGGAGATCCAGAAATAAAAGTTTATATGAAATCCCTATCTTCACCAAATCTGCCAACTATTCTCATTTGTCCAGCAGATATAACCTCTAGGAGCGGAATGACAGATCATTGGTATCGAAAGTATTTAAGAAAATTTAATGTTTTAGCAAATGACATCGACGTGTCAGATCTTCTAAAATTATCAAATGTCACAATGGATATGATTTGGGATTCCTACAACTTCACAGCAGAAAAATCAAAACCTATTATCAAAGTAAGTCTATATATAAGTTTAGTAAATTATTAGGCTACATAAATACTGTTAATTCTTTAGCCTTTAAATCAGTGAATAAAATAAATAAGTAATAAAAGTAAATAACATACTTAAATATACAAGCATAATGAACTTTAATACTGTCATAATATCCTTAATTGTTGAATATTTCGTGATTTCTCTTTTTATTTTTATTTTATTTTGAAGCAAAATTTTTTGTACTAACACATTATCTTTCTTATAACGGGACCATACACACCAATAAAAGATAACTAACTTTATGAACCAAGACATAATAGCAGTAACATGTTTCGAAAAATCTTAATTCTCAGACTATAAACAAAACTGAAAACATATAGACTTATAACAGCCCCAAAATACAGAACATCGTAATTAATAATCACTTATATAATAATTCAATATTAACGTAAGTTATAATCTAATATACTCCTTATAGACAGCTTATTACTATAACAGTTAGTAGGGCTAATAATGACAGACTCAAAGAATTTACGTAAATAATCGTCTTTTTGCTTACCGTAAACAATTGGCTTATTTGTTATGATCTTGTGCCCCGTATCCTTATGATGTCTTGCTGTTAGATATTTTAAATCACATTTTTCAATAGCATAACAGTGTTCATTAATTCGAATATTAGTCTTTCTTTTTGTTTCACCTACGTAGTTGCAGTTTGTGCTTCCATTTTCACATTTTATTCCACAAATGGTATAGAACTTGTCCAAATTATTCAGTTTCTTATTGTTACTGTTAATTGACCTTTCAATGGTGTTGTTTGCTTCATAAGCTAATTTTATTTTGAATTTTCCCAGTAACATCGCTAATCCAGCATTGATGTCCTCATCATATGGTAGTGAGATGTATTTGACTTCAGATTTATCTTCTTTATTGCTGTTCAGTTTATATCTATTGTCCTTGAATGTCTTATTAATTACCTTATTTATAAAAGTAATGGGGTAATTATTGAAAGTGTAAATGTTAATATACTTTGCAATTCAAGTATAAGTAATATTGTTACCAGTTGAATTGTCCGACCCCCCCCCCCCTAAAAAGTGGAGTCAACTAACTCCAAACCTCCTTAGTTAGGAGTAGTTTCGCCCGACCCCAGTCTCCCTCTCAAGAGTGGACTCTTTAAACTGGAATCGGGTTTATAAGGCATTGCGGAGACTAGCTAAGACAGTTCTTTTCAGCGGCACGGAGCCACAAGGAGTCTCTAGTTCGGAGAAATAGTAGAGTGAGAAGCAGTTGGCTGTCCGTAGCCACAGAGAGTTCGTTCGGTGGCTGAGATGCCACATTGAGTTCTCCAGTCTGGAGAAAAGCAGAGATTAGAGTTCGTTTATAGCAGACAGCCACGTGAAGTTCTCCATCTGGAGAGAGAGTAGCGATCGTTTCGGGGCAGGAGCCAACAGCCAGAGCAGATAGGTCATCACTGGGCAGGAGCCCACAGCAGAAGCAGCAGAATTCGCTGGAAGAGAAGAAGGTTCTTATCAGGTCAAGCCGAGCAGATATCCGGCATCAGACGTAACCACCCGGCTCTACGGAGAAGAAGAAGGTCCTTATCCGCTCAAGCCGAGCAGATACCCGGCATTACAGGAAGCCGCCCGGCCCAACGAGCAGTAGAAGCCGTTATATCCCCAAGTCCAGCAGATACCCGGCAACAAGGCGAGGCCGATCGGCTCAACGAGCAATGGAAGCCGTTTTCCGCATAAGTAGTGCTGATCACCGGCATTTCGAGGAGCCATCTGGACTCATCGAAGAACGCCTACCGAGATAGAAGCCCCTCCTCCAGCAGCCCACGACAACGGCCAGAAGGAACTTTAAATTTAATCAATAAAGTTACTCGTATCCATTATTCAGCCATCAAACCTGAATAACCTGTTTTTTCCTTATCCGATTCGGGATAAAGTATCCCGAACTACCTACCAACATCCAAATAAGGTAGCAATATTCCATTACTATAGATATTAATTGTCCGATTAATGGCCCACCGTAATGAGTTTACCTTACACTTCGATAGAATCGCAGCTGTAAAGTTCAATGTAATATCTGCGTTGGTTGTTTTTCTGAAAATTGTAGTTTCAAAACTATTATTACATCTTTTTACCAATATATCGAGCAATGGTATTTTAAAATCTACTTCGTTTTCCGTAATGAATTTAATTTCTTTGCTAACTCTATTAAAACTGTTATAATATCATTAGCATAATTCTTATTAATAATCACAAATGTATCATCTACATAACGACAGAAATATTCAATATTACATTTTACAATCTAATGTTTCCATAATTTATTTTCTATTAAATGCATTATCATCTCTGCAAACATTGCCTGTGAAGGCAGCCCCATAAAGAGACCATTAGATTGCGAGTATACCTTGTCTTTAAATTGGAAACATTGTAGTTGTAATATTGTTTCAAGTAAAATTAACATTTCATCAAGTGCCAATAAACAATTTTTATTTACATTACTATCAAGCTCATAAACAAATTTGGCAGCTTCTTTTATCAGAGGTAATGAAATTGAGGTGTATAAAGTAATCACATCAAAAGAAGCCATCCATGATTCTTGTATTAATATAATCTTTTTGTGGTCCTTGATAAAATTTATATTATTACTTACATACAAAATTTCGATTTGTAGTTCAACTTTTTTAGGTGACTAACAATAATTTTAGATAGTTCCATCACAGATGTACAGAATTATGCTAATGAAATTTTACAGCTGCGGTTCCATCGAGGTATAAGGTTAAATCATTACGGTGGACCATTAACCGGGCAATTAATATCTGTAATAATGGAATATTACTTATACAGGAATTGCAAAATAAACATTTACACTTTTAATAATTTTCCCAGCCGTTGCTGGGAAAATTCAAAATAAAATTAGCTTATAAAGCAAACAACACCATTGAAAGGTTATTAACAGTAACAATAAGAAAGTGAATAATTTGGACAAGTTCTACACCATTTATAGAATAAAATATGAAAATGGAAGCACAAACTGCGAATACGTCGGAGAAACAAAAAAGAAAAACTAATATTCGAATGAATGAACACTGTAATGCTATTAAAAGAGGTGATTGAAAAATATCTAACAGCAAGACATCATAGCGATACGGGGCACAAGATCATAACATATAAGCCAATTGTTCATGGTCAGCAACAAGACGATTATCTATGTAAATTCTTTGAGTCTGTCATTATTAGCAATACTAATTGTTATAATGATGAGCTGTCTATAAGGAGTGTGTTAGATTATAACTTACGTTAATATTGAATTATTATTAATAAAGAAGGTTTAATGTGTATAAATGTAATATGAAAAGGGTAAGAAAAATCTGAAAATGCACAAATTCGTAAGAATTGTTTGCTGATCATAGGTACCGACGCATTCCGAGTTCCATTATCAAAGCTAAATCTGGCTGATGAGTCCTAATAAGGACGAAACAGCTGTCCCAGATTGCTTTTGATAATGACTCAATGCGTTAAAAGCAAACAATTCTTACGAATTTGTGCATTTTCACATTTTTCTTACCCTTTTCATATTGAATTATTATGTAAGTGATTATTAATTACGATGTTCTGTATTTTGGGGCAGTTATAAGCCTATATGTATTCAGTTTTGTTTTGGTTTGAGGATAAAGGTTCTTCAAAACATTTTACTGATATTATGTCTTGGTTCATAAATTTAGTTCACTTTTATTGGTGAGGATGGTCCTGTAATAAATATATTACACACACTATGGATAATAACATTATCTTTCTTTTGGCTTTATCAATTTATTCGTTTTGTTTGCTAATTTTAAATTAGTTTGTATATAGCTAATGGTCAGTTTACTCAGTGTATTTTTTTTTGTAAGCAGATACAATGTAGACTTAGTAGTTTCATAAAACTATACAGTGAAGCTAACTGACAAGAAGAGTTTGTTATATATCTCTGTAGTTTCACCATTCATTTTCTTCTAAGTGATCGCACATTATTGATTAGTTATTGATATCAGAACGATTCAATAACTTTTCCTAAAAGTTGGTGGTTTCTTATTAAATAGTAAGAGATTTCTTACTGAAATTATTAGGACTCGTTTCAGCAGTGAGTATAATACTTAAAAGTTCATCTCATTTCTCAAAAAAATGGCTTATAAAACTATTTTATGATATCAACACTATAAATCAGTAATCACTAAGACTATCAAACTTTAAGCTACATTAATTTTAGTCCGTAGCTAAACATCTCATTTGATGCTGGATAATTAATGGTAATGAGTTGACAGTTTAAAAACAAATTTATCTACTTCCGTGCTTCATCGTCACTATCATTATTCCGACTACACCAAAAGACCTATATTTAGGCACAAGTATGGCTGTAACTTCTTGTGTGAAATAATAAATCGCATTATTTCGGCTAATAAAGCGATTCGTCAAATATCTTATTATTTGTCAATGTGTTCTAAAAATAAAAAGTTACTGACTTACTTTTTAGATTTTCTAGTTGTCAAGAAAATGACAAAAGAAAATAAAAAAATTTGTTCAAGACCATTTTCTTGTTGTCGTCAGGCAAGAAAGTTTGCCTTGTAAGAAAATGAAGTGCAATAATAAAAAAAACCATCGCCCCATTTTTAAATTCACTGAGGAACAGATTCTAATCTTCAGTTTTTCAGCAATAGATCTAGCTGAGATATCTGGAATATTTAATTCATTACTAATTATCTGTAATAAAGAATTTTCGTAAAGTCAACCTGGAAATGTTAGACACAAACTCTCACTTCACTCTTCAGGTAAATATCAATAGACCTAAATTTCAGAGATTTTTAAACCCTTTCAGAAATTCACACATAACACCAAAGATAAGAACATACCAATTATTCTTCCTGATTGAATTCATCTTTTCTTATAGTGTTCATCTTTTGGACCTTCTGACTCTTGTCTTTCTGACAAGAATGTTATAACAGATTCCCTGAAAACTTCTAGTGGTACTTGTATCCTAATGAAATTCTGTAAGTAATAAAAATTAACATTAATTTTTTAATCATTCATTTCAAAAATTTTATTTGAATTTAAAATTTACTTAGAATAAGCAGAGAAGATTAAAATGAGATAAATAATTCTTTCAATGCAAGTTGAAATTTCAAGACATAGTAAAGCCATAAACAACCAGTGTGTGTTGGCCAAGTATCAGCATCGAATTAAAAAAACTATAATTTTTATATTTTATAATATATTTATTTTTTTGTCTGTTACGAAATGTGGTCTACTTCTCAATTGGAATAAAGTTTGAAAGTTGACATTAAATTTCCCGAATGTTTTATTGGGACTTTTAAAATGGGAATTCTATTTGTTGTATGCAAAGTCGAATTTTACTATTTATTTTATTTGAAATTCTATTCTTTTAACCCGAACCATTACCGATGTGAATGTTGCAGACTCCTCCAAGTTAAGATCTTTCTCAGTTAATATTTGTAGATACATTATGATATACTTGAATGACAATATTCAAACTAATTTATCTTTACGGTTCATAGTAAGCAACATTTCATGATTAAAAAGTTTTTGTATCGAAAAATGTATTGTACTATGATCGGTTTATTGCACAAATTTATAGGACATGAGAGTATTGCGAAATGGATGCCTAATTTTAGTCCATTTCAAAGTTATAAGCATGAAAAGAAGACGTTTATCTCATGGAATACACTTGGTAATCGGCTGGCCAACTTTCATACTAATTGGCAAAAGAAAAATGGTTATTGTTTATATTTTAAACGTCAAGCTTAATGGGTGTAGAAAGTAGATATAACCACTTATCTAACTAGTATATAGACTTTGGCTTCTGAGTTTTAGGAAAAAAAATTAGGCAATTCCAGCCCAAAGTTGGGCAGTTTTACGGCAACATGTCCTAAATGTTTAAATTAACAGATGTAAAATTAATGAATAAAAATAAAAAAAATATATTTTTTATTTCTACTTATGATATCTTCATCATCATTATCATCATCAATCCTCCTAATAAATTTACATAATCATTTAACTGTTAGTACACAATGTTATCGATATGACTGATAATTATTATCAAAATACGTTGTTTTTAGAAATTCTCAAAAGCAATAAAAAAAGTAAAACGTAAAACTAAATCACACATCAGATCAAGATTAACATCAAATAATTATCAACAATTAAAATCATTGAAAACGTTAAAATTACTGCATACAAGTAGTTGTAATAATTGTAATTAGGATAATATAGACTTCAAAGAAAATAATACAAAACCGCACAATAACTACACAACAAAAAAAATAACAAAAAAAAAATAATAATTGATCAGCAACCGGAAGGGCTGCGCAGTTCAAACTTCAGCCGGCCAACTTTCATTTTGAGGACAATACAGATACTGACTTTGAAGAATCAAAAGAATCAAACCCTCTAAATCGTTTGATTGGCTTTCAATTTTTTTTCAATCACTCAATTTCTTTAAAATAAAACAAAAACCAATTGACAATTAAAACTAATTATTAATAATGTAACATAAACGAAGAAGTTATGAAAAACTTTTAAGATCTACATTCTTCTTACTATTGATAATTAGTGAATTATTGAGAAATAATTATGCTAAATGAGTCTTCAGAAAACCGGAAAAGAATATCATGCACTTCTGTTTATCAGTGATTAAAATGTTAAGGTTTCTATTAAATTAAATATTTTGATTTTCATTTAATTTCTTAAGTAATTAGAATATTATGGTGTTTGAATTTACAGACAAAGTTATATATGTATGTAGGTAAGATACTATAAATAATTAAAGAGAATTTTTAATTACATTAAAAAATTGACCTATTGTTTATCAGTGCTTTGACTTTAATTTCATGTATATCACTTTTCTTGTAGTAAGTCCTGTTTCGGTACATGGCCCAGCATTGCATGTGAGAATTCCTTTCCCTGAACATCCGAAGACTTGGATTGCTTTACATGTGTTTTGTAGGGTACGATTTACTTTGAATAACAAAACTAAATAGAAAATCTTATAGATTATTGGTAACATTGCAAAGTATTCCAAAACACTTATTTACACAACATCCAATTAAATGTACAACATTGAAACTTGAGCACCAACAAGAAAGTAGCAATTTATCAGCCTGTGTCGATGAGAATTTTTTTTTCTATTCTGGGTAATGTTACTCATAGCTTCGAGCCATCTTTTGCACAAATTGAAAGCGAAGTTATAAAGTGTATAGTGTGATATTTTCATCTCAATTTTATCTAATAATTCCATAATGTCTTTTGAGTAAGGTAACAAGTGTCGTTACCTGCATCCATACAAATGAGCTGGACGCAACAACGGCATAGATTTATTAAGGTACTTAAATTTCTCCTGAAGAAGACATCGCATACAGAGCTTAGATTTTAATTAATATTTACTTGATTCAGTGGCGGATTAATTCCCACCCGTGCCTGAGCTTTAGAAAGAATTCCTCTGACCTTCCTCTGTAATTGGAATAAAAAATATATGTAAAAGCACAGAAATATCATCCAATACTCTTACATATGCATTCAATTAAAGCATTTTTTTCTACATTCAGTTAAATCAATTTTTTGACTTCGGGGACCACCCCTCCCGACCCCTAGGCTTAAGCTTATCTAGACTAATTGTTAATTCGCCAATGGCCGGAGCAGGAAAATTTCTTCTATACTTTTTATATTTTCAAATATTAACTGTCAATTAAGGGTGAAATAATTATCTTTTGATTTAAATATGTACTTATCAGTTACGATAAAAATAACTTCACGATGAATTCTTCTATAAAATCTTTATTCCATAAGGTACCTCTGCCATATAACGCCATGTATACTTTTAACGCCACCTATCTAATTCTTCATAAATATAAGAGATGGCGGTACTGCACTAAAGTAGTTTGCATTGACATGCCATCTAGAGTTGAAGTGAGTTACTAGCAGACCGCCAACATTTTCGTGTGAAATTA
This sequence comes from Thereuonema tuberculata, assembly GCA_023159025.1. NCBI lineage: Eukaryota > Metazoa > Arthropoda > Chilopoda > Scutigeromorpha > Scutigeridae > Thereuonema > Thereuonema tuberculata. The sequence continues at coordinate 2,357 of JAFIDM010052953.1, read as the reverse complement.
TATTTCCACCTTTTCTTGTCGAGGACTGGTTCTGAAAGGCTGCTACTATATCAACATAAGATAAAATAAAGATTTTTTAATGTTCAGCAAAGAATAACTATATAAAACTATATATTTTATTGATTCTTGAAGATTCTTCTATATAGATAAGTTAAGTGTTATGTTTAAAATTCGGAAATTGTAGACGAACAAATGTATCATGTGATCCATGTGCTCAGTAGTGCTTTAACGCCATGGTGGTGTTAATGGTATACATATACGATTTTAGGTTACGTACGACATTTATAAGTTACTAATGATGTTTCATGAAAATATAAATTGTTATCTTATTTATTATTTTGCTTTTATAATCGGAAAATGCTGAAATTAATTAATTTTTAAATTTCCTCTTTTGTTTTAGCTACAGATTAGAAAGACTCCGTTAATTTCAATTGATTTTTATTATTTTTTACAGAAAGTCAAATTTAGTTGCTTTTTACTATAATTTTGTACAAATAATGTTTACAATGATGAAATAATTCTTAATTTTAAATAAGTTAAGTTACTAGAAAGTAGGTGGCGGTAATTGGACCAGGTGTTCCTAATAATGCCAATTTGCAAAGTTTTTTTATTTGAGTTCTCATACTTCTCCAGTAAAAGTTATCATATGTTTCATTATGGTAGGCTTCAAACAGAAGATTAAACTTTCTTGGTCATAATTTTCGTGTGTCGATATACCTTATTTCCAGACTTACAGTAATTTAAATGTTAAGGTGGCGTTATTTGAGCAGGTTACCTTACTAATGACCATATTTCGAATGATCTATTCGATTATTCTTCTTCAGGTCGAAATAAAGAAAGGAAGAAATAAAACTATTTCTCTCCTTGAACATAAAACAAACAATGAATATACAAAATTACAATTGAATATACAAATTTCAAATTACAATTGATATATTACATCTTTATGATATAATTCAATTCTTAATAATAACCAAAAAAACATGAGATTACAATATTAAATGCTCTTATAATACCGACAACGATGTATTATAATAACAATACCATGCTAAATTTTTCTTAATGTTATTTTTTCAAGTTTCTCTTGTTTAAATTTTTCTTGTTTAAATATTTTAAAAAAAAAAATTCTGAGAGACAAATTAGAGACTTTCAGAGTTTTGCCTTTATTAAAACATTTATTCGAGTAAATGTTTTAATAAAGACAAAACTCAGAAAGTTTCTGTTATGTCATTCTTCATTTTTAAAAAAATATTTGAACTACAGGAATTTAATAATACGCCAACTATAAAAACACATGTACAATTTTAAAAAAAGTACACAACAAAATACTATGTGCGTTTCGAATGCCTTTAGTTGAATTCTTTTTCAAGTGCTAAAAATTCAATTCCCCTTTGCTAAAAATTGATCCTCCTCTATTGGATTCGTTGCTAACTAACAACAAATCCAATAGAGAAGGAATAACATTTAGCAATATGGGGGACAATATACTTGAGAAAGAATCCCAACTAAGGAGATTCGAAACATCCGTAGTATGTTGTTGTGTGCTTTTTAAAAATTGTATGTGTTTTTATAGTTGGCGTTTTATTATATTTTAACTGCACGTTAATTTTTTTTTAAAAGAGAAATTTAAACAAGAGAAATTTGAAAAAAAAACACATTAAGAAAGATTGATGGCCGTGTACACCAAACTGCCGTTAACTCTGATGACTGCTGAAGCAACGATCAAGTCATTTTTTCTGTGCACCAACGTAAATTAGAGGTTAAACAGTCAATAAATCGCTGATCAGCGGTGAAATTATAACACCGAGAAACTTGTCAAGTTAAATGCGTCATCAAAGCGAAAACTCCCATCAGCCACCGCGCAGTTATACCAAAATGGCCGACATCGATTCCGATTCATGCGAATTTCAGGATTTAGACGATTTACAGATGTTAATTGCGGTGAAACCTCCGAGAATAATTCTAGATAGGAGTAATCCATTCGAAGATTTTACCGAAGAACGTTTTAGACGAAGATTTCGATTTGGGAAAGCCGCAACTCACCGAATTTTGTGGGAGGTAAGTTGCTTATCATTTCACTCGAACTCTATTATGTGAACGTGGTCTGGATAAATTTGTTATGTTTGCACCTACAGTCATGCGCAGGAAATGATTGTGTGAATTTTATAACGTGTATGTTAACGCTTTGCTATTACCGTGTTTGTTCACATTCACTGATGTTTAATTTGTTTCCAAGGGGAAAAAAAAAATATTTGCGATAAAATTGCGTTGATGATCTAATACTGTCACATAAATCTGACCTATTTCTGTTATTTCAATTTGAAATGCAACATAAAAACTTATCCAGATCATTATAG
>JAFIDM010052952.1:0-19036 GCA_023159025.1 Thereuonema tuberculata | reverse complement strand
CAACACACACACTATCCCACAACACCTTGACAACATCCAAACATTAGAAGACATACATACAAAACTCCACTGTGCCGCACAGGGAACCATTCGGGCACTTGGAATCAAACAACACAACATACCTCCCACTGCACGGACACAAGAATACATCCCCCCTTGGAGACGTCGCCTTGAGGGCCGCATCAGTGACCTTAGAGGAGACATAGCCAGGCTCACACAATACTGTGCAGGAAACAAAACAAAAAAACTTATGTCCCAGGTTAGAAAGATATTCAAGCACATAAATACTCGCCCTTCACATTCAAATCATAATAACCAGGTTCAGGAACATCTCGACACACTAAAACAAAAACACACTTGCAAAAAGATTACAAAGATACAAACAGTGCACTCTGCGCAAACAACAGAACAACACTTTCCAATACAATGAGAAAAAATTCTACAGATCCCTTACATCTTCCTCTACTGCAACTAATACAAACACTCCCAACAGCGAGGCTTTACATGAATACTGGTCGTCTCTGTGGTCAAACCCTATCCCCCACAATGATAAAGCACCATGGATAACAGAGGAACAGCAACTCACTGAACACTTACCCTGCATGTCCTTCCATGAGATTACTCTCGCAGACATACAGACAGCACTAAAACATGCACACAACTGGAAGGCTCCTGGTGCAGACGGAGTCCAGAACTTCTGGATCAAGAGGTTCACGTCCCTGCATGGAAAACTAGCGGTTACACTCACTGACATAATCCAACACCCAGAACATATGCCTCGTTTCCTCACACAGGGTGTCACATACCTACAGAGCAAGAACACTGAACAGCGCAACCTGCAAACTATCGCCCAATCACTTGCCTCCCCACACTTTACAAACTCCTCACCTCCTGCCTCGCAGACAAGATCTACACACACATCGAGACATATAACATTCTTTCCGAACAGCAGAAGGGCTGTCGCAGGAATTCCCAGGGTTGTAAGGAGCAACTCCTTATTGACTCTGTAATCCTGCGCCAGGCACGCGCGAAGAATAGGAGCTTACATATCGCATACATCGATTACAAGAAGGCATTTGATTCTGTCCCTCATTCCTGGCTCCTACACACTCTTCATATCTACAAATAATAATAATAATAATAATAAAAACCCAGGGGCTCACACTTGTGAGGGCGTGAGTGGCGACCACGGATTCCCAAGCTGAACCTGATATTCCTTCCACTTACTTGTATCAGGCTGCTCTCTTTTGTCTTTCCTATCAGGCTTATCTAAGCCGACTCTTCTTTTCTTCGACCCCGATGCTATTAGGTTCTCGAGGGCTAGGGTGTCATTCATCTTCCCTTCCTCTCTACTCTTCTTAAACCTGGCCGTAGGTATAAAAGGCAAACCCATACAATATGGTGAATATAAATAGCCTCGGAAAAGAGCCGCTGCCTGGGGAGCGCCAGGGCACGTCTGGAGCCGGTGCTGGACGTGACAGTGGACGAGCCATCGGTGACAGGGCGCTGAATAGGCGGGCCCCTGTCGGGCGAGATCCCGAAGGTTCTACAGCCGACCGTTTGCAACCTCAACAACTAGTTGCAGCTGCTGAAAGTGTTTCCTCTGGCTTAAGCCAATCGACCACTAAAGCAGGAAAAGTTAGACAGCGCCTGAAATGGACTACTGAAATGAACAGAGATGTCATGCGCTGCTACTTTCATTGTTCTAAACTGGAAACAGAACTAACAGCGTACAGAAACCAACTGCATAAACTCTTCACTGACAAATACCCTGAACTAAAAAACATAAAAGTGTTCAAAACATTGCTGACAGAAGAAGAGCTATCGTTGTTAGGAAACTACTGGCAAATCTTGAAATAGAGAATATACGACAAGAAGTCAGCAAAGAACTACAAGATTTGCCACAGCACACTCTAAATATTCCGGAAGAAGATAACATTGTTGAAACTACGGATTCCTCCGGCCCAGTCAGAGATCAACCTACGATGGGAGTAACAGAGCCAGAGGCTGATCTAGTAAACAAACGAACAGAATTGCTGATTGAATTTGAAAGGGCAATGGTGGAATTCAGAGAAACTAACCCAACGAACAGACACAGACTACCCAAACCTAGAGCTACTCCTCTCATTCATCAGTTTCTAAAAGAATTAAATAATTATATACTGCCTTCATATGTAGAGAAGTGTGAGAATATTGAAGATCTGCATCTAGTGATATATTGCTCTGCAGTAGCTGTTGTTAGATTAATGGGTTTAAAGACATTATTTATATCTTGGAGAGAGGAAAAGAAGCTGGAGGTCTCCCCCCTGGATGAAGCGTCTAGAAAAAGAATTCACACTCTACGTCAGTAGCTAGGTCAGCTAACACAATTTCGCAGATAGAAGAACCAATGCTCCAATAAACTGAAAAGAAAAATCACTTCAATCATTGGATCTAATAAGGTAGAATCACTTGATGACAGCACCTTTGCAAAGATATTCGACAAACATAGTCAACAACTCTCAGTTTACTCTAAACGACTTCGCAGATACAAACAATGCACTGCACGAAAAAGACAAAACACTGACTTCAATAGAAATCAGAAGCGTTTCTTCCGAAACTTGATGGAACCAAGAAAAAAGGAAAATAGTGAAACCCCACAAATCGATGCACTCACAACATTCTGGGCTAATATCTGGGAAAATCCGAAAGAGTATGAGAAAAACACCACATGGATGGATATAGAGAAGCAACGTGTGACAGACATTGAAGATATGATAAACTTAGATATAACATCCTCAGATATTGAAATGGCAATCAAGAAAACTAGTAACTGGAAATCCCCTGGGCCAGACCAACTGCAAAATTTCTGGATTAAGCATCTTATAGTAACACATGATGCTCTTGCCAAACACTTCAATGGACTAATCGAATCTCCAACCGATATCCCAAAATTCCTTACACATGGTGTAACATATCTAATTCCAAAAGGAAAGAAAAGTTCTGATCCCTCTCTATACCGCCCAATAACCTGCCTTCCCACACTGTATAAACTCTTAACATATGTCATAGCTAATAAAATCTATGGACATTTGTTAGATAATAACATAATGACTGAAGAACAGAAAGGCTGTTACCGCAACTCAAAAGGATGCAAGGACCAAATTGTAATTGACGAGATCTGCATGAGACAAGCTACAAAGACGAAGAGAAACCTAAGTGTGGCCTATATCGATTATAGAAAGGCTTTTGACTCAGTCCCACATAGTTATCTGATCGACATTCTAAGAACCTACAAACTACACCCTAAACTCATCACTGTCCTCGAACATGCCATGGGAATGTGGTCCACCACACTCCAAGTTAACAGTGATACTTCCACACTACACTCAAGGACCATCAACATACGAAGGGGGATTTTCCAGGGTGACGCACTTAGTGCACTGTGGTTCTGCATCTGCCTTAACCCACTGAGTCATCTACTAAATAATACCAAGTATGGATTTAACATCAAAGCCTCCAAAACAGAAAGTCACATACTCAGCCATCTACTATATATGGATGAGTTGAAAATCTATGTCAACTCAGAAGAACAACTTCACAAGCTCTTGGATCTCACCCGAAAGTTTTCCACTTCTGTCTGTTTGGAATTTGGATTAGAAAAATGTAAAAAGGTGCATCTGAAGAGAGGGAAATTAATGCAGACAGACGACAGTGAGTCTCAAGATGACGACCTTAATATCGAATGCCTCACGGAAGGTCAGATGTACAAGTACCTTGGCTTTCATCAACTTCGAGGTATCAACCATACTGCAATAAAGGAAGCAACAAAGAGAAGGTTTAGCGAACGCCTAAATGCTGTATTCAAGACTCTTCTGAACACGCGCAACAAAATAAAAGCGCTCAACACCTTTGCTATCCCAGTGGTAACATACACTTTTGGAATTGTCAACTGGTCCAAAACTGAGCTTGAAGAACTGGATCGCATGGTACGCGTACAAATGACTAAACATCGAATGTTACATCCAAACTCAGCAGTACAACGTGTGAATCTCCCAACTTACGAGGGAGGGCTTGGTGTCACTTCACTTAAACAACTTTGCCATCAACAAATAACAAGCCTGCGAGAATACTTTCATATGAAATCTCAGGAACATCACTTGTTTGCTGTGGTTTGTAAAGCCGATGCGGGTTCCGCTCTACACTTCAGAAGTCAAGAGGCCATTGACACACAGTATTACACGACAGCGAATTTTCAAATTGAGGAATGGAAAGAAAAAGTTCTACATGGAACCCATCCTGCCCATCTCAACTGCGAAAAAAATGATAAGAAAGCCTCTAATATCTGGCTGCAGTATGGTGAATTGTTTCCGGAGACTTGTGGCTTCATGATTGCCATTCAGGATAGGATCATCGCAACAAGAAATTACCGCAAATGCATCCTTAAAGAACAAAATGTAACTGATCGATGCAGACAATGCGGAGAATCAAAAGAGACAATAGAACATGTTCTTGGAGCATGTAGCACTCTGGCTGGGACCGACTACACAGTAAGGCACAACAATGTGGCAAAGATACTGTATCCTGAGCTTGCCTATGGCAGAGGTCTCATTCAGGGTAGAACTCCTTACTACAAGTACCAACCAGAGGCTATCCTTGATGGCATCCAACACAAGATCTACTGGGATATGGAAATTCGCACTGATAAGAAGATTGAAGCAAATCGACCTGATATCATCCTCGTAGATAAGGAGAGAAAAGAGGCCACACTGTTTGATATAGCTGTGCCACTGAACCACAACCTTCATAAAGTATATGCCAGCAAGATTAATAAATACACAGAGTTGGCCATTGAAATAAAGCAGATGTGGAAACTCATAGCAGTTCACATTAGACCAATAGTTATATCGGCGACTGGAATTTTCCCAGTAAACACAATCAGACAACTGGAATTTCTAATAAACATGTAGCAAAGGAAATGCAGAAATCTGTAATCCTAGACTCGTGTCACATTGTCCGAAGATTCCTTAGTTTGAAATAACTTGGGTGCACTTGACAACTGTCCGTGCATTCATTGATATCCATTAGAATTAAATGAGAAAAGAGAAAAGAAGTTGTATAATAATAATAATAAGTAGAAAATCTTAAATAAACATGAAATAAGCTATTTTTTTATCATTTCTAAAAATGGTATGATTTATTAAAGCGTTGTTCGTGTAAAGATTCAGAGATACAATACTTTTTACTAAGTTAGTCGCAGGGTCATGCAAAACATCTATTTTTATCCTATAATTAAAATATTTTATAAAGCGCTACCTTTTCTATTAATTTCTGTTCTAGGAAAACCATTAAAGTTTTATTTTAAAACAGTATTTTAATTATAACAATTCATTTTCTATTTAAAAACTATTTTTACAGAAAATGAATAATAATTATACAGCTCCAGTTGTTAAATAATTTATATAAAAACTATGTAAAACTTTTCTTCTGCTGAAACAAGAAAGCAGTACTTAAAAGCTAAGCTTAGTTATTTTGCTAAATTCTCTGTCACATTTTTTTTGGGGGGGGGGGAGTTAATCTTGTTGATAATTAAAAGGAAAAAAATAGTTTCTTCACAACTTTTCATCGATGATTCGTCACTACTATAAACCATAAACAACGGCAAACCAAATATTATCGAATGATTTTTATTCATTCATTCCATACTATTTCATTATGTAATAGAGGTTTATAGCACTGAGAACTGACTGAGGCTGCAGGGAGCTATCAACAATAGCCAGAGGTATTGGCAAGTATGTTGGCCATTTTGTACATTTCAAAAACTGATACCGAGTGACATGTTCGACAGCAGAATGAACTTGATCTGTAGAGTTGTTTCGCATGTGCAGTACAATTCTATCCTTCAATCTGCCAGGTGAAGAACGTTACCCCGATAAAACCATTCTTTTGAGATAAACCCAAAGCTAAACACCATAGGGATGAAGTGCTGGTAAACATCTTGTTGGGAATGCGGTAATGATTATTCTATCCTCTGTGAAATGTTGTCACTGTAGCTGTTGAACAAGGCGTTCTATGTGGGGAGGTGCTCCATCTTGCATACATGTTGTCGTGTTGAGGTATCCTTTTTTGCTGGAGCTACGGGGGTGACAAAACTATGTAACAAGTCCCGATAACGAGCTGCGGTTATCTTACTGGTCACATATCCAGTTGGATGGATTTTCTCGAAGAAATGTGGCCGTAAACCTTATCCACAACTGTTATCTTCGGTGAATGTAAGGGAATCTGTTGAAACTGATGAGGATTCTTTATAGCAAGAAGGCGGCAGAGAACATAGCGTGTTCACTGTTCCACAAATATGAAAATGAGCTTCATCACTCTACAGGATGTTCCAGAGCCAATCTTCTGCATACGTGCTCACCTGCATACATGCCAATCTAGAGCTCACCTGCATACGTGCCAGGAATGTTAAAGCAAATGTCTCGGATATGGTCATCGTCAAGTTGCAACTCTTGGAGATGGCTAAGCCTATAGGGATAGTTTCGCAATGCTTTCCGCAAACATCTCCATATTGTTATGAACGGTATATCTATCTGCCTTGCTATGACCACGGGCACTACACATTCTCACGTTATTGCACAACGAGAGAATGTCTTCGGCCTACGTTTATGCTCAACGAATTGCAACGAGAGAACGTTGCAATGTCTTCGGCCACTTGAGGTATCCTAAGTTTACGCCCTCTTTCTGCTCGGACTGTTAACTTACGCGTCTCCTCAAATCGATAAGCCACGCGACCTTTCCGAAATGAATTGCGGCGTCTGTACTCGCGAAGCGTTGCAGCAGCCTTTCATTCTGGTCGAATAACTTTAAAAGTAAGGCGCGTTCCGGCAACGTGAGAACCACGGCGCTTCGTTGAAGAATGTCACCGATCAGCCTCATACTTCATTTTATATCTGATTCGATGCCTTACGACGTACGCGCCATGTTTTTCCCTGACTAATTTTTTTTATTGCAGAAATATTTCTCCCAAAATCTGGAATGTATACATTCCAAGTATAATGCTGTTTCGCCCATTAGTTCTCTCTCCGAAGGTCTCTGCATAGGGATACTTTAATTTGAATTATCTTGTATATAAGTATTAGGAAATGTTTTTACAGTCTCCAGCAATCCATATCAATGAAATCTATCGATAGGATTTAAATAAAAAAAGCTTTTTGCATTGTAATCTAAGCCGCCGCTACAATTTATAAAAAGATCAGTTGAATTAGTGAGTAGCAAATTATTAAATTTCAATTATAATCATTTCAATGTTTTCTCATTCTAAATTCCGTCTCCTGAATTGAAGATTCAAATATATTGTGATGAGTTTTTTTACTATATTTATAATTATTTAAACTTGTTTTATTTTAACCGGTTTACTTTTATATGTATTTTACTGTTCCAATCAATTAGAATCTAATCAGTTGCAAATTTCAAATGATCGTTAACGATCTTTTTCTGTTTTGTTTACTTTTGAATTTCAACGGCTGAGGGTTCCCATAATTCCCTATAATTTAAAATCTTCAGTTAATTTCAGTTACGAATCACATGATACTTTAAATCACCCAATGAACAGTTAAAGCCCTCAGCCAATGACTGATCATTGTAATACTCTATAAGAGCCCTTGCTCTCCCTGAATAAAGAGAACACAGCAGAATCTAATTAGATCCAACTTCAGTCTAGTCTACTTCTTTTTCACGAGCCAGGACATCAACGAAAATCACCACAATATTTTTCCAAATTCTTTCCTGATTCGTCGTATTCTCTTTAAAAATTCTAAACATCTTCAAATCAATTATTAACTTGAACCTTGAATGAAATAACAAATTCTAACTCTTTGTTAATAGATGACATATTTTATTCATAGATGACTCAGATCTTTTATTTAACAAATCAGATCATTCAGACGACAATGTATATGATTTAAAAGATAAATGATTAGAGAAAGACAACATTAATGTTGTGTCAGATTGCTGCTACATTTTTAATCAGAAAATAATAAAAAGCGACTTATAATAAACGACTTAGAAGCTTCTTAGCAATTAGTTATGTTATCACTCGGTAGAAAGACGCACTACAAATATAAACAATGAAGCTCTTTCTCTGAATAGAGGAGTTGTTTTGAAAATAAATTTTACTCTATTCTAAAATATCAAACAAACAAAGCAAAGCTACTATTTTCAAAAGCTTCTTATCAGAAGAGATAAAAGATCCCCTAATTTTCCATCGATCTCAATGAAATGTAGATAATTTTATTGATCTTATTATCTATCAAGTTTTTAAAAAATAATTCCATCGTAGTCTAGTTGCTAATGGAAAACAGTCGACTTTCTAAATTCAAATGCGCATAAAATGAGAAAATATTGTACAAAATTTTCTTACAAACCTTACGGCTAATTGAAGATGAATCTGGAATTTCGTTTTGTTTAGTGATATACTGCAAAATTATTAATTTTTGCAGTTTAATTTGAAGTCATTTTTTCCCACTCTTTAGTAGAACATTCTACAGTAGAACCCCGATTATCCGAGCCCCGATTATCCGAGTTTCCGCTTTAACAGAGCTACTTCTGGATTTTTTTTTTGGTTCTACATTTTTCATTTTTAAAGCTACCGATAAAAATTCTGAACTTGATCTCACAAACACTCAGGAAAACGAAAGAGAATTCGCAGAATATTGGTCGCAATTAATCTTTGGTCGTCTAGTCATATGACCCCCTTCCTGGAATCGGGGAATGGTTTCAATTGGTCACATTGTCCAGTGTATCAGAAAAGTACGGTGGTACATTCAGTCAATTCTACTGAAATGAGTAGCAATAAGAGAAAGCGAGTTGTTGTTTCTATAGAAACAAAATTAGAAGCAATCCAAAGAATAGATAATGGTGACTCAATAAAGAAAGTAGCGGAAGATCTCGGTGTCGGTGCTGTTACTGTTGGAGACTGGAAAAGGAAGAGAAACGAATTAGAAAAATGGTGTGCAGAAAAGTAAAAGATAAGGTTTAAGTAAAAGAACTCTTTCAATATGAATTGTATGTAGTGTATCTATATAACTTTTGTATTTGTTAAAATATACATTTAAACCTATACGATTTATTTTATTTACAATTTTCGCTTTAACCGAGTTTTTCGGTTATCCGTGTTAGGCTTGGTCCACATTAACTCGGATAATCGGGGTTCTACTGTATTTCATTTCTCTAATAAGAATTTTTTTAAACAGTAAAATTTCTTTTACTGTAAAATTTTAAACATTAAAGTTATTAAGTTATCTGTTTATTTGTCTTAATTGACGTGGTATTAAATTAAGGGCGAAGTCTACTTAACAGTTTATACGAATTTATTATGATTTCCATTTAAAAGCAATGAATAACCGGACATTGAACTTTCGATCGCATTTTGAAATAGTTTTTGCGTAGAAATTCCAAAGAGTGGAATCTTTTCTTTGGTTTCCACTAACAATTTGTGTCGTGGCAACAAACAGTCCATTCTTTTATCACTGATTGCAACATATCATAGGAAATTCAAGAAGCAGCCATGGTGCAGCAGCTCTTCACCAAAGAAACAGAAATTGACTTCAAAAGTTGCTTCTTCCGTAGAGAAGGAAAGGGTTAGCAAATAACTAAAACCCTCTGACATAAACAACTGATTTTAACGGTTTTTGGAAGTAGGAAAAGAAAAACAGGATGAGAATTAAGATTATTGAAGAAAAAAATATAATGATGTTAACAGTTAAAAATATAATGATATAGCAAAGAAAACAATGCTCATCCTAAAGCAACGAAATATCTTAAAAAAGTGCCAAAACGAGAATCAAAAAATGCAATCTTGAAGTGCTGCCAACACAAAAAAAGGGGTTACTTTTTAAATGCTAAGGGAAGATCGTTTGAAGAGAAGATCCGTTAAATAATGACCATACAAGACATAATATAGGTAATTACTGATATGGTAAGAAGGGGAAAGTCTGTGACTTTAGCCTAATGCCTGGAACATTATGCAAATTTTAATATTTAATCCCTTCTAAGAACGTGCTTCAACCTCCTGAATTTTTAATATATTACAAACACTTAATTGCAGTTAAGTTGCTTATAGAATCAGATGTGTCAATAATCAATGAAAATTTTTAGTAAAAAGTTCTCCCGAAAAATAAATATCGTTTTGCATGATTGATAGTATGGGTCATCTAAAATTCAATTGTATGATTCAAAGTCATTGGATTAAATTGCAATGAATTTATGAAAGAATGTTTATTTCCTCTAATCTTAGTAAGAAAGAAAATAATAAATTTGAGTTTTGTTCAGAAAATTGAGGAATCTAAATCTTTTCACCTTCAGGAATTGTTGAATACTAGATTCGAAGGAAATTTATGTAACAATGAATTAAAATATGATAAGTCTAATTGCAATGGTTACTGCAACAGCCTCAATACTGTTTGGCAGCTCAATAGTAAGAAAGTGCTAGTATAAATAGCCCTTGCAAAGATCACAGTCTTTTGACGATCACTATTAAATATCTGAAAGTGGATTTAGTTAGTTTTGTTACAATCGAATGTAAAAGGGAATTACATTCGATTGTGGTGAATGTGGGCGGCAGGGAAGCCAAGCACTGGGACCTCAGATCTATTGTATGGAAAGAATGGTGGAAGTCGTACCGGGGAAGCGGGAGAATCCCGAGAAAACCTGCCTTTCGCGGCTCGTCCACCACAATGAAACCCACCTGAGAATCGAAACTCAGTACTAGAGATGAAATGTCTTTAGCGGTAACACAAACAGCACGATCTAATACGTGATACTCGACAAAATATCAATAAAGTTTCAAAATCAGACAAATCGGTTAAGCGAACATCGTTCGAAATTGAAATAAATACAAACTGTAAATTTTAGAGAATTAAATAAAATATAGTTATACTAACTATCTCGATGGTTAAAGTAATACCCAACTTATTTAGGTTTAGTTTCTTTCTTCGCAGCTGAAGTAGCCTAGATGAAAAGGCGTTTCCTTTCCAACGAAAGTAAATGCAAATTTCAGTGAACAAAAAACAGAAAAGTTGATTCAAACTCACAGAAAATTTTAAAGTTAAGTTTAAAACTTAATTCTTGTCAAAAAATAGATACAATTAGTACACAAATAGACAGGTAAATGCAGTGGTTATCTCACAATGGTCTCTCTATGAAATAATCTTTATTCCTTTATCGTAAAAGGTCCCTAAAAAGCCATCGTATTAATGATGACGCTATAAAAATTATTCTTCATTTTTTGGTGACTTACACTAATACAGTGGAACCTCTCATAACGAGCATAATTCGTTCTAGAATCTTACTCGTTATGTGAAACACTCGTTAAGCGAAAAAAATTTTCCCATATAAATCAATGTAAAATACGATAATGCGTTCCATGCCGAAAAAAATACTCATTTTTTTTATTTTTAACATTTATTCAAATAAAATTACTATACTTATAAATTGTCAAGGAGCATAACAACCTGGAATGCAATTTCGATTTGCAAAAAACAATAAAAAAAATCGAAAATAACTAGTTTATTATTTATGAATTTATGACAAATAATTAATTCTTTTTTACTAGAAAGCTGTCTAGAGACATTTGTTTTTGCCGACGCTTCAAAATTTGGTGAAAATGTGACACAGCATTATCATTGAATAAATTTGTAGCACGCATGGCCACCTCCTTATTAGGGTGATGCTTCTCAATATACGATGCAACAGTTTCCCATGCTTTCAGCATTTCTCTTATTGCGCCAGAAGATTGTTGCTCTGCTACTTCCGCCTCCTCCACTAACAAACTCTCCTTCATAACTTCTTGCAGTGAATCACGATGCCACTCCATAAGCTCTTCGGTGGTCAGCTCTTGACTGTGCTCTTCTACAAGCTGATCAATATCGTTGTTATCCACCTCCAGTCCCATGATATTGGCCAAAGACACAATCTCGTTGACTGTAGACTCCACAGGTACTGTTTCAAACCCCTCAAAATCACATTCGACAATGCTCTCTGGCCAAAGCTTCTTCCAAGCATAAGTGAGGGTGCGCTTGGTAACCCCTTCCCACGCCTTATCAATCATCTTGAGGCAAGCAACAATGTGAAAGTATTTTCCAGAACTCTCTGAGAGTGAGATTTGTCCCTTCAGTCACCTCAAAACAACTCTCGAAGAGTGTTTTAGTGTAGAGTTTCTTAAAGTTAGAAATAACCTGCTGGTCCATAGGCTGGAGTAGTGTTGGGAGGCAGAAACTGGATCTTGAAGAAATTAAATTCTTTAAGAATATAATCTTGTAGGTCTGGAGGATGGGCGGGTGCGTTGTCCATAACGAGCAAGACATGGAGTGGCAGGTTCATCTCAAGCAAATATCTTTTCACAGAAGGACCAAACACTTTATTGATCCAATCAGTGAAATTGTCACGTGTCACCCAAGCCTTTTTATTGGATCCCCACATCACATTTAGTCTGCTCTTCTGGACATTACACTTCTGAAGGCTCGTGGAGTTTCTGAATGGTTTAAACAAGCAGCGGTTTAGTTTTCAAATCGCCGCTTGCATTGGCACAAAATAGCAGCGTGAGGCGGTCTTTCATTGGCTTGTGGCCGGGCAATGCATTCTCCTCTGCTGTTATATAGGTTCGCTTCGGCATCTTTTTCCAGAAGAGACCCGTCTCGTCACAATTAAAAACTTGTTGTGGCAGGTAACCCTCAGAATCTACGAGCTTCTTGAAATCGCCGATGAAGTTCTATGCTGCCTTTGCATCAGAGCTTGCTGCTTCACCGTGCCTCACAACGCTGTGGATGCCGGTTCTTCTGTTAAACTTCTCGAACCATCCATGACTTCCCTTAAATTGTACTTCTTTCTCGGCAGTTGATGATCCTGGCGTCTTCTTAACGAGGTCGTCGAAGATAACTTTCGCCTTCTCACTAATGATTTTTTCATTAATAGTCGCCTTCCAATTGCTTTTCGTTTATCCATATGAGAAGCAATCTTTCAACATGCTCAAGAATAGGTAACCGTTTCGTAGACATTCTTGACACTCCCTTTGAAGCATCTATCTTCTTAATTTTGTCCTTGTTCTGGAGGATAGTGCAAATCGTTGATGTCGACCAATTGTATGTCCGCGCTAGATCAGCGACGCTCACACCTCGTTCTCGCTTTTCAATGATTTTACGTTTCATTTCTACAGTTACTTTTAGTCTCTTATGGCTGTCTTCTTGTTGCTTTTTCTTCGGGATATTTTTGCAAGGGTTATTAAACTTTTCACAAAAAAAAATTACAAATAATGTCTGAACACAAGTTTGGAAAAATGTGTGATCACATGTGACACTAACGTGCTAGCGGAACGAGTGCGAAACACAGACTGACGCACATGCGCGGAAGTTCCGGCTCACAAGTGAATGACGTGAAGATAGGACTTCCTCTTTCTCCTCTTTCATTCCTCTTTCTGCATCACTCGTTATGCGAAATGTCGCTCGTTAAGGGAGCAATTTTTCACAATTTTTTTTGCTCGTTATGCGAATAACTCGTTATGAGAGGTGCTCGTTATGAGAGGTTCCACTGTATATTAATAAGCAAATTTCTATCATTATACGCTTTATTAAAAATAAATGTGTGAATGAATAGAATCTGATTGTAATGTATTGAATTGATAAGATTCATTAGAATTTTACTATGCTTCTTAAAAGGAAAGGAAAATATAATAAGAATATTTTACTGTACTTTTTATATCCACAGAGGGTACAAAGTTCTCAAATAATGTATCTATTGATTAGCGCTGAAACATTCCTTTTTGTGAGTAATACAAAAGATTTCAACATAAAACGTAATTTTAAGGTTGAAATTACATTGATCAACATAAAATAATATATCGATATAATGTGGTTTTTTAATATTGATATTAAGATTGTTTATTCTTTAATAGAAATTTCGCTTATCATTTTTGATCTCTTCAATCCTTCATTAGATTCATTGTAAGAAACTTCAAAGATGAAAAAAAAAGCCATAAAGTCTTAATGTTTCGTAGAAATCCGTAAAAAATGCTTTACTCTAACAAATAATTTTTCGGTAGAATTTCGTAATGGTAAATTATCCTACCTGCAATTCCAATTTTTTTCTTCAAAAAAAAAAATCTAATCATTATATATAAATTATTTCATATTAGAGTTTGCATGCTAACTGTAATTAATATTTGTTTGTGATAATCCAAATCAAATAGCACAGATAGTTTTGAAGAAAATATTGTTTTTTTGATGGGTCTACATAGATAGGCTGAAATGTACTTAAATGGTAGCAATTTCGATCTCTTTTCCCTTTAGATTCCTGTTCGTTGATTTAACCTTTTACTTTGAAGAATAAGAACGAAGAGGAAAGAAAGGGTTTCATTCAAAGCACCGCCTGCCTATCATTCTGTAGAAGTGAGTTAAGAGACCTGTGACCGTATAGTTACCAGGGCAGTGGATGCCCAGTCGTCCGTACAGAGGCGACCTAAGGGATTAGACAAAGGCGGGGTCTTGTGATCAACTCCGTACGCTCTTTTGGACACAGTTCAAATTTCTCTGGCTCTTTCTCAAGTCAGTCTATCACGTAAGGAAAGTGGAGGTGGCGGCTCTGACGGTTGCCCCAAAGCCAAAGGAAACTTGTAGAGCAAAAGCAGAAAACTATAAATCAGAACCAACAAAGCCAGCACTTGATCTATGGGACAGGGTTTTCCTCAAGCTAAACAAATCCTCTTTTAATTTACATTTGATAGATTAAAACAAGATTAATTGAATGTTAAATGAATGTTAATGCCATCTTAACAATAAACAGTTTTAATAAAACTAATCAATGATTAAATAGTTAATGTACTAATTAAATTAATCGAGAATTTCCAATGAAATACTAATAAGAAATAACACCTTTGATTATCTTTGAATAATATGCTATTGACACCGTAACTACGGTGTAAAATAGAAATAATTGATAAATAGTAAATAAAGTCTCTTGCAATTATTTATATTATTTTTTTGTAATTAACACAGAACAATTACTAATTTGTTTTCGTGATCCTTATTGACTGTGAAAAGTAGTTAAGATGTTGCTTCTAACTGTTCATTTATTAATGTTTAAGGCCTGCTTTAGAAACTAAGAACTCTTATCATTTTCTGATATACAAATAATATCCCGTTAAAAGTATTCGAACACGAATCATAAAGACAGTACGTGGAAATGGTTTATGCAATGGTAATGAAAAAGTATAAGAAACCTCTGTAAGTACTGTATCATTTCAAGCTACTTCAAAATATTCAAAATCAATCAATAGTAGCCGAGTCAAATGGACAGAGGATGTCTTTTGGTTTTTGCTTTGCCCACTTGAGTTGAAAAAAGAAAGCAGAAAGAGCTAGGAATTAAACCCTCCTTCTGATCCCAAATACTACATTTGGATGTGGTGGTGAGTATTTCACTGATAGAGAAAAAAAAGGATACAAATTCAACCCGAAACTTTCATGATAATGAAAATAAAAAACACTACTGTCATTCGGACCAAAACATAACCTCATTAAGTGTAACCACATCTCATCAATTTTCTTTGCAAAATAATCGATTTTTGTCATTATTAATGATGTCCCAATGTCATGAGATTACAAGAGAAGCTGGTAATACCATATTTACTCACGTATTTTACGCCCTCGCGTAATTTACGCATCCCAAATTTTAAGGGCAAATTTTGGATTTTTTTTTCTCGCATAATTTTCTCAGTGTCGAATAGTAGACTGGTCAGTTATAATGGTAAAGGGCCTCACCACGCTAGTCTTAAAAATGCCTTCCAGCCGATCATAAAACGTTTGCTTTCGTGAAGGTCGCCTCTCGATTACAAGCCCCCCCCCCCCCCGACTGAGGTTTGCTACAGCTATGGATAGTGATAAATCTCGCGATCGGTGTACTTGTTTGCTATTTGTGACGAAAATAAGTGAAAAGCAGAAGCTTACCTGTAAATGTAGTAGTTACATGGTCAGTTTTAAAGTTCGTTAATTAGATTTGCAGAGAAACATGGGAACCGAACTGCTGGGAGAAAATTTACTGTTTCGGAAGGATTTTTTTTAATTTCTCGAGTAATGTACGCACCCCTGTTTCAAAACGACTTTTTCCTCCAAAAAAGTGCGTAAAATACGCGAGTAAACACTGTAGTAATTTTACCAAATCTCATTTACCGCTAATTATAATTGAGAATAAAAAACATGGAAACATAAGGTAAAATTGACTTAAAATTACGTCAATAGAATACTGGGATTTCATTAATAAGCCTATAACTTAATATCCAATGAGCTATAACTTTGTTGGGAAACCTAAGTAAATCAATACTTTTTTGATACAACACACATCTCGAGAACGGAAAAATCCCCAGAACAGGTAATTCAGTTGCTGGTGGCGATCAGCCAAATCAATTAATGGTCTAAAGATACCAGAGCGTTGCTTTGGAAGAATTCTCTTTTCTTTCGTTCTCTCCAAATGGCTCAGATGGGCTTAAGACCTTCCCAGATGACGACAGCATCTCAATATTTCATGTTAGATAGAAACTTTGATTCTCGTGCAAGAAACGTGAGACCTTCTTTTTAAACTATTCAAACTTCTTTTTTCCTAAAAGAATACAAACAAGTAAAATTATCTTTCTTTTATTTTCCTGTATTTCTTCAAAATATTTGCGTCAGATAAACGAAATAATTGAAAACAAGAACTCAAATTCATCACTTCGAATGAAAAGATCTTTGGAATTGTAAAAGAAAATGATAAGAAGAAAGACTTACAGGAGATCCAGAGCCTAAGCTCACTTTTATCCCTTTCGAGGATATTGATAAGACTAAGGGTATTGTCAAAAACTATTTTAACTCTGAAAACTTATTTTAACTGAAAAATAGAAGAGTAAAATACCGATAGTATTTTTTTTAAGAAGATTCACACAAGACAGTTGAGTTAACTATGAGCGCTTGTACTCTTAAAACGGATCATAAGTGAAACTCAACAAGAACTATTATCGTCTGCCATTGTCAATTTAAAAAAAAAGTGACATAAAAAAATTTCTTTGGAAAGATTTGATATAATATTGAAAGGAACTTATAGGAGTTTTCCATGAGTATAATTCGAATGGCTTCTGTAGATTGAAGATTACCTTACAATCATCTAGCATGAAGACATATATGGTAATAACGATCCAACAGATAGAGCAATGCCTTCAATGGGAAACAAGGTATCTATAAAAATGAAGAGCAACCAAAATATAGTAAATGTTGTGAAAATGAAGGACAGTTTACTAAAGAAGATTGACTTAGGGAAAACAATGAACTAGAATCCTTAAAATAAGTTTCTGAAATCTAAATAACTCCGTAACATATATTTAGTGTAGTTTACGTGAGAATCAGATAAATGTGAAAAGGGAAAAAAAAGCTACAACAGTTTAAAATCATAAACATCTCATGTGATCGAACATCGTAAATCATCTTAGTCTAATAAAAACACTGTAGACATCTAATGGAGAAGATGGCAAAAATAAACTATATTAGTTAAATTGGTTATCATACATGTCGATTTGTTCACGAATTTTTAATTTTCGGGAGCCATATTCTGGCTAATAAGTGAAGTTAGAATTTACTAATAATTTACTACAATGAATAGGTCAATGCTGGATATCTTTTTACAAGTTCGTTTAAGCTATTTAATTTGATGCTATGAGAAATCAACGTTCACGTTAGCATTTCTTTGAGAAAACTTCTCTGCAGTGTTGAACAGTAAAAAGAGAAATCACTAATAGTACTTTCAATCTTTGAAATTGAATATTATTTCAAACCAGCTATCAATTGATTGTCAGCAAGAGAATTAGATCATCTAGAGCTCATTAAGAGTCCAACCAACCAATGCATATATAAGAAACTGTTATAAAAATTGATAGACATTGAGTTAAGAGAAAACCCAATAAGCATCTCAACATTAAGATACTAAAATTGAATTGGGATAAGTGGAAAGAAGGAATAGTGTTATTGTTAGAAAAAAGTTGGAAAGACAAAGTATATCAGGAAGAAAATCATGAAATTGAATCAAACATGAATTGATCAAACATACCAGTGCCAGTTTGCAACCAAAGTATATACGTATTTATTATAATATTTATTGAATTACTCAATAATATTGCATTTTTCAGCAACGGTGCTGGATGTAATTTACTGATATTATCTTTTCCTTACATCTCCTGGTGGAATTGACTGGATTTTATTCTCCTCCTCCACTATGGGCGCAGCACCCTTGTTATGTGTTGGCAGTATACACGAGTATCGATGTAGTTGGAGTCGGATGGTCAGTCCTAATGCTCTCCGCCTTTAATCCATGGAGAGAAACCACTGTAAAAGGTCTGGTTGAACCTTAGAACTTACATGGAAGAGAAATACCCAAAAAAAATCCCCGACCTCCGTCTTGAATGAACCGATCCTTCAACGAGTGAACCACTGAGTCCACAAATTAGAATAAAAACAAATCCTCACCTAACAAGAACAAGTAAACAAATTTACTGACCAACAATATTTAACAATAATCAAACTTATTTTTTTTATGTTGATTTACAATTACTTTTCCCTTCATGTGAGTGGTTGTATACTTTAATATGGATAATAATACAACATTATTATTATGTAAATAAATGATTATGTAGTTAATTTAAATAAAGTTATAGATAAAACTGTTCGTCTTATATGTGTTTTTTCATAATTGCCCTTTGATTTTGATTTGATTTCTAAAGTCAAAACAGTTTGTATCAACTAATTGAACTAAACAACGAGCGAGATAAACGCTGACTTTTCACCTTTCGTTGTTCTCAGATGGTGTTTCTACACTAATTGCTTCCCACTGAATCTATAACAATAATTCCACGTCGCATTAATATTAAATAAAGAGGAACTCTATTGGGTCTTTAAAACGTTATCTAGCTTCATAATTTCAAATTTAATTATATGGACTTCATAAAACATAAATTTACATTAGATAAATAAGTTTAACTTTTAACCTTTTT
>JAFIDM010052951.1:19796-32012 GCA_023159025.1 Thereuonema tuberculata | reverse complement strand
TCGATCAGCTTATATTAATTTTTTTCGTCCCACTCTATTAAATAGACGACAACCCAATAATAATCAGAATGGGGAAAACAATTCATAAAACTCCAGTCGATAAAACAAATGAAAGAAGTTAAAGGTTCTTGAGTATGAATAGAACAAAATAAATCATTTTTATCTCAGCCTTAACATTCAAAATGGTCTCATCTAGACAATCTATTCCCTAATTCACTATTAGTAATAACAATTGCACGAGAATTAGAAAACAATCCTTAAAATACGCTGTAAAAGAAATTGTGGACAAAATGTTGAAAAATTTCAACTTTTGATAACAAAAGCATAAATCTTCTTTCCTTAAAAAGAAATACAAGCTGTCAAATTTTGTATTTTCATTGCAAGCGCATGTGGGCTATGATTCCAAAAAGGTTCTACAGAATTTTTATAAATTAATTTTTAACTTTCTAATTGTTTCTCTGACATTGTAATAGATGAAGCTTATTCCAAAAATGTTAAAAAAAAAAAGAATCACATCATTTTATAGTGTTAGCTTAGATAATAATAAAGAATATGGATCTACCTGCATTAATAATTTTTTGGAAGTCTCATTTTCACTTCTCCAGAAACGAATAAAAAAAACTATTTATTTAAACCATTTAACTATTGAATCTATTAAGAATCTCCACTAACAAGATTTCATGGTGCGTTTTTTAATTACTCCTTGATCTCAGTTTGAACTCGGGTGTTGTAAAGGACATGTCGAAAATATTCAAATTCCATGTAATCCTGTTGTAGATGAATTCAGGAACGTTATAGTTTTTAAGAAATTTAATTTAAAACATCAACTAAAGTGTGACTCTGGACATGAGAATTCGCTCTTCAATCGCCTTCATTAATAAAATTTCAAAGGCATTAGTGTATAAGAACCATACAAAAAACACTGTCTAGAGAATAATATTATCATGATTAAAATTTAAAAACAAATTTTTCTTATTGTTTTTCTTAAAACTTTATTTCGTAATTTTTTTTTCTTTTTCTTTGTTTTTTATAATTTCAAAACGATACAAAGATAAAAAGGCCTTCATTTTATTTCAAATTTCGATATCTGCTGAACGTAAATACTGTAGTATACATTACTGTCAAAATAACTTTAATTAATTTTAGAATTTTAATTTAATTTAAATAATTTTAGAAAACATCTAGTAAAAGTTTCTGAAATGGGACGAAATATTGATGTCTGGTGTATTATGGTAGGGGAGACCGGGGCCAAGTGGACCTAGGAGTAGAGTGGACCGTTGACTTTAGTAAATTGTGTATTCGCTAGAATGTGCCAAAAATCGGAAAGAAGGTTGGTGCCATTGTGGTGCTGCTACCACAAAAGCGTCAGTGAATTCGGCTTATTGGTGACAGTGAGATGATCGATTGTTTTGTTTTTGTCCAGGTAAGTAAATGTTTAGTGTTGTTTTTACTTTAATATTGCTGTTCAGCGATGCATTGAATAACATAACCGTAATATTCATATTGAAGGTGGTAATCTAAAGATCATTTTAAGCTGTAGTATGAATTGAATACTTAAAGTAGTCGATAGTTACAACTGAAGGAAACGCCAAAAAGGCGATGGGGCAGAGTGGACCGAACGACAAGGGGCATATTGGACCAGTGGTCCACTCTGCCCCGCTGTTTTTACAATAAAATATTTTGGCATTATACATTATATTTTTTTTCTATATTATATATTTATTAGGCCTACTATATTATAATGTATTATATTATTATATAATATATTTTTTAAGTAGGCTATTATATATTGTGTATAGCCTATATTATTAAAGGATATTACCCTTTAGTAATTCCTCTCAGCAAATACCGTAATAGGGGAAGACTTCATGCGAAGGCATCTTAATCTTCGAAAATAGCCAATTTACACATTCAACTGTTATTAAATTCTAATTAAAAACTATGCAAACTGTCACGTTGTGGAATTGGCAACATGACACGATTAAATTCTTGGTCTCTGAGGGAATATATTTTGATTTTTAATAATTGTATAATTGTTGTAATTATGTATTTGAATTTTTGTATTTAGTAAAGTCTTGTATATTATTATTGTGATATTTCATGGTTAAATATTATTTTAATGGTTTGAGCTTATTTAGAAATCAATATGTGCGAAAGAAAAAGAAAAACTTCGAAAAAACAGCTGTCCGTTGATTGAGTGATCACTTGGTTTTATCTGTTTCATTTTCCTGTGGAACAAAAGGAGAAAACTTAAGTACACTCTGGCGGGAAAAATCAGATCAGTTGATGAATCTGAAACACACGGGCAAATAATACACCCAATCGATCTAAACATTTCAGGAGAGGTAGAGTATTCTAAAACACACACAATTACATCCCTAAGTGAAGTAACACAATTTTCAGTAAGTGAAACTCTAAATTAAATATAAATTCTATACACACTTTGTTACATTAGAAAGCATTAAAAAATGACATAAATAACAATATGATCTTAATAATTTTAATAGAGAACAAAAAAGGTCAACGGCAATACTGACGGGTACGCCAGTAAAAAAAGCTCTGCAAGAAGAGCAACGAAAATCTAAAGAAAGAAAAGAAAGAGTAGCAACGAAAAAACATGACTCGGCCAACAGTCTCTAAAAGCAACATAAACAATAAAACAAATGGAAGCAAAGGCAAAGGGATAAAGAGGAAACAGTTACAGATGATTAGTGATGATGAAGATGCTGTGTGCCTCTCCTGTTTGAAGAACTTTAAAAAAAGCAAACCATGGCAGGAGTGGATTCAATGTATGCAGTGCAAGAGATGGGCCTATAGTTCCTGCGTAGCCAGTGATACTCGGGGTTTATTTTACGAATGTCTCAACTGCAAAGACGATTTCTCTAGTGAAAGTGATTAATTAATTCAATGTAAACCTATTTGATATTATTCATTTACGACTTTCAACTCAATAATGATTATTTTAAATTTTCACTTGAATATGTAATACCTTAGGTAGTCTATGTTAAGTTAAACTTTATTTCATGATATCCTAAATGGCATGTTATTTTATATTCAATAAAAATCTTACTTTAAATGTTGTTATTCTTATCCGGACCAACGTGCCCCATGGGGTGGTCCAGCCTGCCCCGTGATCGGGGCAGGTTGGACCACTCTACCATTTTTGCTTTGCGAATTAATACCAATTTTATTTATGAATATAATGAAATGAAATCAAGTATTTACATTCTTGGATAGCTCCCGATTGTGACAAAAATAAATGCAATGAAAAATCTCTTTACAAAAAAAAAAAAAAATTCAACAAAAAAAGTGGACTGCTCTGCCCCGGTCTCCCCTATTATAGAAGTTTTATAGTATTAATTAAAGTAACTGTAGTATACATTTTTATATTTTCTGAAAAATATGAATTAATTCTGCATTATTTAATTAGCTAAATCGAAATAATTTAATTGTATGAAATCATGCAGAAGGGATTACCTTAAAGTTTTTAACATTCTTTATTTACGACATTCATACATTAACAGAAAATGATACAAATTCCTTGTTTAGATTTCAAAGCTTTTCTATGGGAATTTTATTGCTAATTTCACGACATGCACCCATTTGGAAAAGATTTGAAAAATAAAAGTAATATCTTCCAATCACCAAAGCAACCTTTATGAAGAATCATGCAATGGTTTAAATGATAAAATTGAATTGGGAGCCGACAGGCTGACTCAGGCTGACTCACTTTTAATGAAACTCACTTTCATACTGGAAAGTAGGAAAACAATATGTTTTAATTTTGATATATTATATTACTTTTAATTTATAAAGGTTAGTCTTCAATGATGGGAACAACCTACGCGAAGACAGCAAGAGAAATCGATAACAATTTAAAATAGTAATGTTATTGACAATTGAAGATGACAATATAGCAGGAATTATTGAATAGCGCAGTAAATTATAAAAGATTGAATTACAAAAAACAAATTTTGCTATTTAGATTTGCCATCTAGACCTATTACATGGTGCATCCTTAATGAAATACCTCATTTTGAAAATAAAAGGTAGTGAAACAGAAGGTTAAGATTTTTTTTCTTCCAAATTTAATTTTTTTCCGGAAAACTTTTTGAATATATAAGGGGCACTTCTACTAGGTCAACTTCATTTTCAACTAGCTATGTCAATAAATAAAACAAGTCTGGAACATTCCACAAAAAAAGTGAGGAAAAGTTTCCCAAACAAACCCTTAAAATTACAAATCTTTGGTCATACCGATTATACTTCTTCACTCCATGCATAATTTTAAGAGACTTAACAGCTATCAAAGAGAGACAGAAATATTTATATCAAATCGTTAAGAAAATCGTTGTTATAACAAGAAATAGAAGTATTATAATATTAGCAGTTTCAAGAAGTAATCACTGATATACCGCAAATGGTGTCAAAGCTAAATACTTTCAAAGTTGTTCAATTTTAATTTTCACTTTTTTAATTTAAATTAACTTTAGCTTTTCACAAACATTTATTGCATTAGGAAAATATCTATTATCCGTAAGTATAATTCCTTGAATATATACTGCAGATTCACCACCAACAGGACTTATTAAGATGGGATGGTCGTCCGACTCCCGCCCTCGTTTAAGCCTCAAGTAATATACCCCGATACTCATTTTATAGAGGGCTTGGTTAATCCTAGAGTCCGTCTGGAGGAAAAGTAACAGTGCAAAAACTCCCGAGCAACTACAGGAATTGAACCCGAACTCCTTCAGTCCTCAATGCAGTGCCTAAACTACTGAACTACCAGATCTACTGGATTAAATATCACCTTTCTTAAATTTAGATAGATTGTTAGTTTTTGAGAACAAATAGTATAAAATCTTTTGTGGCACATTTCTAACTCAAATGTTACTGTAAACAAACTCATCTGTGCTACTTACAAGGGAACGTCGCGAAGCGTTACTCTGAACTTGATTTATGGGTCACTTTATAGACTTTTGAACGCTGAGTCCGAATTTGAGATTCATTTTCATCCCCGGTTAATAGTTTTTGAGATATCCGCATGGGGGCGAAAAACTTTAATTTGTTATAACTTTTTAACAAATGGAGATAGAATAAAAATTCCAACTCATTTGTGTTACTTGCATACATGACTGCATATTGACATATGTGTGTCAATATGTAATGAATCCGTTAACTAATTTCAAAATGGTGAACCCATTTATGGCACTTTCAATGAAAAATAGGCTCATCCAACCCTAACTCAAAAACTGATTGATAGGTGGCAGCACAAGACAGGCAACATAAGGCAGTTACAGCAATTTGGTAATAATTGGCGCCTTTGTGCGCAGCCAAATTAAACCAATAAACTTATTTGAATCTCCTTAACCAGAAATACAAATTAAAATTAAAACATACAGAATTATAAAAAAGTGAAGCCACTAGGAAAGCATCACTGTAAGTGTAATTTTATTAATAATTTAACTGACAAATTTACAAAAAATTCAAATTAATTTTTACATAAGTATGCAATGTACATATTTAGGCCTAGCTTCACTTGCACACTTAAAAATTTTTTGTACTACTTTAATTGTGAAATTTTCTGTGTGTGGCGCTTTATTCGGATACTTCAAAAAAGCCAATTGGAATATACCTTTTTTGCTTGTATTTCGTTCACTTAATCCACTTGGATACTTCGATAACCCAATTGGAATATACAATTTTGTCTTATTTGTATTATTCACTTGCCTTGACCTTCAACATGGCTTTACTGGAAGGTGTGACAAAACATTTAATATCACTTCTCCCATCTCTGGATCATCTTGTGGAGGCGTATGATATGGCTTTGAAGACAGGCAAAAACGCTATGAATGCTGCAGAGAAACTAACTTCACAACCAATTACTCGAGTTGAGATATCGAAGACTTTCAAGGTTGGAGAAAATTCAAGCTATTCGTGAGCATACCAAGAAGATGTTTGATGCCAAAAGAGCTGAAAAACTTCATGTGAAAACAATTGACCTTTAGGCTTCGGGTGTTGAAAAAGCCCGCGAGATTGGCTTTAAATGCTTCAAAGCATCAGAATCGTGGGCGAAAAGCGTGATGTTGAAATTGCACATTTCGAGCCGTAAGGACAAAAAGTTTATGACTTTTAATGACTAGGCCTAAATATGTATATTGCATACTCATGTAGAAATTAAAGTTACGATTTGAATTTTATGTAAATTTGTCACTTAAGTTATTAATAAAATTACAGTTATAGTGATGCTTTTCTAGTGGCTTTATTTCTTTATAATTCTGTATGTTATAATTTTAATTTGTATTTCTAGTTAAGGTGATTTAAATAAGCTTATTGGTTTTATTTGGCTACGCAGACAAGCGCCATCTATTATTGAATTGCTGTAACTGTCCTGTGTTGCCTGTCTTGTGCTGCCACGTATCAATCGGTTTTTGAGTTAGGGTTGTATGAGCCTATTTTTCATTGAAAGTGCCATAAATTTAGGTTTTTCGGTCCAGCATTTTGAAATTAGTTGACGGATTCATTCAATATTGACACTCATGGTAGTCATATATGCAAGTAACATAAATAGGTTGCAATTTTTATTCTATCGCCATTTGTTAAAAAGTTATAACAAATTAAAGTTTTACAGATATCTCGAAAACTATTAACCGGAGATGAAAATGAATCTCAAATTCGGACTCAGTGTTAAAAAGCCTATAAAGTGACCCATAAAACAATATCAAATTAAAGTAACATTTCGCGACGTTCCCTTGTTAGTGTGGTTGTTGTCGAGACTGCAACACATTCTCATGTGTATGGCTAACAATTTCAATCTAAAAACATTTACGACAATGTGTTTAACTGAAGCAAAGATTTGCTATCGGCAATCATTGCATGTAACTAATTGGGTTTTTTTTTTCCTGTCAATGACTACGTTGATTCAAAGGAAAATGTAATATGTGGTAATGACTGTAAGATACAAAAGCAAAATGAAAAACATTTTCCAATTAACAATAGTGTCGAATAAATTCTGAAAAGCATAAAATAACTTCGAAACGAAAACAAAGTTACATGGAAATATTAATTATTGGAATAAAAGATAAAAATGGAAAAAAATGGAATAAAAGATAAAAATCAATTTTTTTTTTCAATTCCATTGTTAGATTTAAACAAACAGGGATCGGGAAAAAATATCACCTACATTGTATATTTTCAGAAATTGTTTGATACTAATGATAAATTAGAATTTGGAACAATAATAGAGCATCACCTTCAAAATCAATAACAACCCATGCATATTACTTATTCGTAAATATAGTCTATAGTAAATATAAAAATGAGATAGTACTAATTTTTTATAAGCACGAATATTATTTAGTGAGAAGTGAGTCAACAAGGTGAATCAATTTCTACATAAAAGATTATTCTATTTAAGAACTAACATAAAACAGTAGAGCCTATCTCCATTACTGATAACATACTAATTTGATTTATTAAGTAATAACAATATGATTTTAATATTTTTAAAATAGTTTTTAAAATTTTAAAATTTTAAATTATTTTGATTCTTTAGTATAACAGTAATTTGAAATGTTATTTTTATTAGCAATTTACATAAAAGATTTACTTATTATCAATTGATAATTGATAAACATTTATTTTCTTATTTTGTATCATTCTCTTTCTCTCAAAAGATATATCAAAGATGAGGAGAATTGTTGTGATTGCGGATCGACCTCCCTTCATTAATTATCATGCAGTACTGCCTACAGCACTATTGGAACAACGAGTATTTCAATCAACACAAGTGAATAATCACTCATTAAATCCAGCTCAGCATGGAAAAGTAAACGCCAATAAAACCCAAGAATTGGTTAAACGTTATGGAGTTGGAATCACAGGTTTCGACAGAATCACAAATTCACATTATAATTTTACAGGAAAATTACTGTGGATAATAAGTTTTTTCATATTTTTGGGGATAGCTTTATATCAGTGTGTATGCTGTATCCATGAGTATTACTATGGGCAACCTGCCATTACTGTTCAGTTAGTCAGAAAAGATGAAAGTGCTTGGCCTCATACGATGGTTTGCCCAATTGAGCTTCATGGGATGTATTTTGCTGAAAAAATTTTACAAGCAAAATTCAAAAATGAATATAAACAATTAAAAGCCATTAAAAAGGATATTGTTTTCTCAGATTTACTGTTACTGCCCAATATCACAGCAGAAAAACTTTGGAAATTGTATGACTTGCATGCGAAAGTCACTGTCAGGGTAAATATTAGAAATTTGTTTCACATTACATTTATAAAATATGGAATTAATTGAAAATATTTTACTTTTCTGAACTACAGTATAAGATTTAAATTAATAGGACGCTTTTACATAAATTTAATTCATCGGAAGATGATGAGTTTCATAATCTAGTTATGAATGAATTTCATAGCAGTGAAGTTATATAGTTTCATGGAGAATCCACATATAATGATGTAATGTCGTCTCCAATTAGGAAAACTAACAATAACAACAGAAATTATGGCGATATAGATCACAATGTTTTTAAGAAGATTTTTCTCGATTACGAAAATTTTCTAAGAAATTTTGGTCTCACTTCAGCTGGCACTTATTCATACTTCTTACTGTATTTGAGCTTCGAGATTATACTAATCATGTAAATTGTTCCACTTTTTTTTAGAAGATAAATATCTGTTTAGAAACTTTAAAATTTGATGGGTAATTAAATGAAAGCATTAAATTATCTCTTCGAATAGTCTACTGATTAACCTACAGATTTCTCAGTCTAAATTTTCAAACTCTTCTTTTTCATCAAAAGCTGCATAGTAGTGTTATATTTGTAGATTATTTTCATATACTTATATTTCTATTGTTATGAGTATAAGACAATTTACATCGATATCTTTAGTTTGCAGGGTATTTTTTTAAACTGTCTTAATCACTTATTTAATCACTGTTATTACTTATTCAATAACAATCACTTATTTAATATTCTTACACATATAATTTTCAAAGATCAATAAACTAAATAATAATTATCACTTATGAAATCGCAAAAGTTCCCGTTGATAATCATGTAAGCTTATTAAATCAATGTTCATAGTTCATACAAGTTCTATTTTTTTAATTTACTTGAATAATATTCACTATATAATCGTTGAAATCTTCGCAGATATAATATAACATTCTTTTAAAGTTTAAATTTTTAAGTTGAACTATTCCTGTCAATATATACTAATAACTTATTATATTTAATATCTTATAAAATCTCACCTGTGTAATTAACGTTATTTTTAATTTTTTTTGGAAGAAAAAGATTCGTTAATCCTTGCTAGGAATAAAAGCAATGGAAAAATGAGGTTTGTTGTTGTAGGTTTTAAGAAAATTAGAGATATGTTAAATTAGAGATATGTTTCGAAATCTTTACGAAACAACGAATATAAAACATTGCCATGTTGAACTATTTTCAAGATAGCGATGTTAGCAATATTTTCAAGATCGAAGATAACTTGACAAAAATCGCGGTTCATTCCGACATGAGAAAGGCCGTGAGAAAAGCATATTTCCAACTACGACGTAAAAAATAAATAAGTAAATAAATAAATAAATCAATATATAAAACAACCAACATATATGAACATCTACCACCAACAAATTCGTGTTGTCTCTGCGATAGTTTGAAATCCATGTCTTCCGCGAAAAAAAAAATATCCAAAGTAAAGAAAATAATAAATAAATAAATAAAATAAATAAAATAAAAAATGGTTAAAGATTAGAACATGGTAGCACTAACAAGCTTTATGCAAGGATACAGCTGTCGCGCCGCAGGCAGCTGTTAAAAGGCGAGGAGCGTCGAGCACGGGAGCCGAAGGCGAACCTTAGGAAGCACGACGTAAATGCATGCCGTTAGCCCAAGGTTGCAGTTAGTCAGATGTGGGTTAGTTTTTCTACTAAAAGATCGTGCGAAACCATTTACAAAAACCTTAACTGCAAAGCACATTCTACTTTTCAATAGTTAATATAAATATTTAAAATTCATACTTAATTTAAGCAATTTCCACTATCTTAAAAGTACCATAGTTCAACAATTGATGGAACATTGTTTCTATTGTCCGGCGCAGTGAAAACATACACATGCTGAAACGTTCGCTACGGGAATCCAGTCTGTAACTGTTTGAGCCGCAGTCAGACGTCTTATCCATTAGGCCACGGGGAATAATTCGAATTATTGGTTCGTATCATTCCCTTTGTGTGTGTGTGTATGTGGCACAATGAGAGAACAGCCAGAGAAAAAAGAAAATAACCCATTTGCCTAATAGTTTAGCCTAATATAAAATTAATCCATTAATTTTAGCCTTAATAGCCTAATAGCCTAATTATTTAAATGTGAATGTTCATTGTTTTAGCTTCTCTCCGTCAACAAAAAGGAATAAAATATCACTTTGTACCGCCGTAGCCGCTTGGAATCGATTTTTCTTGGAGTATCCCATGCTTACCAGGAGGAGACGGGGGGGGGGGCCCTAGCTATAATACAACTGAATGTAATTTTGTGCTAAGGCATAAATTTAAGGGCAACCCATGCTAAGAAAAAGAAGTAAAAAATAACAATAAGTACTTGAACGTAAGTAAAAAAAAAATTCTTTCCTAAAAAAAAATTAGTAAAATAAGAAAAAAAAAAAAAACCACAAGCCGACATTGAGAAAAAAAATATTAAGAGGAAAAAAAAACCGAATACATTCGGATTCGAACCGACCACCTTTAGTATATGACTACGAAACCTTAACCATCAACCTATAGCTAAAATTATAATCAGATCATGGCATTTCTAACATTTAAGCTTATAGAGGAAAACAATGAAAATAATGTCAAATATCCAGAACATTGGTGGGAGGGGGGGGGCCTCAAAATATCTTTTTTCTACGTTCTTTGGATCTCTGAACAAGGTAGTGAAGTCCGTTTGTCGATCCGAATTTTCGTTCGGGAGTTTTTAGGGGGATCCAGTAGCAACAATGCCAAATATCTCCAACATGGGAGGGGGTAGTTTGGCCCCTGAAAATACCCTATTCCTACAGTGTTTGGGCCGTTTGTTGATCCACCTTTTTTTCTAGAGTTGTTAGGGGTGGACAGAAGCGGACGGACGGACAGGACAAACGCAATAGCTACCAATTTTGGTCACTCCCAAATGGATCGCTAATAAGTTTTCAGCGATCCATTATTTTTAATTTCCTATCATTCTTCATTATTTTTCCGAAAATTTGAATAATTTCCGTTCAATGAATCACTTGAGGTTTAAGCCCCTATCGACATCACGTATGACATGTAAGCACTTGCGGCGAAAGCTTGTGGGAAAAACAAACATATAACTTTGCGTGAATTACAAAAAAACCCGTCAATTTTTGATATTTCAAGACGGATGGATCAGTACTGTGCAGGTCCTTATTGTAATTGAAAAAGAAAATAACTTATTTTTGGTTAAAAACCAAAGAAAAAATATGTTTATAATTCTTTGAAGCAGAGGTAAAACTTTTATACATGCTTATGACCTTAGAGTAATGGTAAGCCGGTAGAAATAAGAATAAAAGAAATCGCATTTAGTATTAAAACAAAAATATTTATAACTTTTAATCTTGATATAGATTTACATTCTTGCTTGTAATCTCGTTCATTAAAAGTTCATTTGCTATTTCAAGGGATTTCAGTTCTAGCAAAAGTTCAGTTCATTTAATTTCCTATCTTCATAGATAAAATACTTTTCTTTTCTAAAGGTGATCTTTATCAAGTATGTAGCCTTAATTCTCCACAAGTAAACTTATGGCTAAGCTATCTATTTTAGCTCCTAGCATTAAGTTAAGTCTTTCACTTGTATGAATTTAAACTATGGCTAATCACAATAAATAACACAACATCTTATTTCTGTGTTAATGTTCTTGATAACTAATTTCTTATCCTCAAACGATTACATCAATCATTGAATGTTTTTCACCTTATGACTGAATTAATAAAACGTTCATAAATATATTTATCTAACTAAGATCCTCAAATATATTTATACATATATTGTTAACGTTTCACTTATTAAAGTCTTTTATCATTTTGAAGTCCAAAATAAATTGTTCACTTGTTAATCTTTCATCACTTTGAAGTTCCCTAAATTCCTAACTCCAAAATAAATTGTTCACTTGTTAATCTTTATCACTTTGAAGTTCCCTAAATTC
>JAFIDM010052951.1:7768-19786 GCA_023159025.1 Thereuonema tuberculata | reverse complement strand
CGGGATTACACTTCCTGTGTAATTTATTTTCTATGTCACTCTTAAAACTCGAATTAATAATTAAATTTTACTTTCAAGTAATAATCAATTTCAAAGCTTGTTTCTTAAATTTCAATTTTAAAATTAGACTTTCTAAAACTACAAAATTCCAACAGTAATAATTCTGTAAAAACACTTGGATTATCCTTTTTTAATATAATATTTCCTCTATATCTACACCGGTTAAAGCTAAACACATGGCTTTGTTTATCCCACAAGCCAAGCAGTATCCTGCTGCGATATGTTGTAACTATGAAGCCCCGCCTATCCTCAAGAAGTCCATTAAATTATATCCTTCTTTGAAAATATATT
The DNA here is from genome assembly GCA_023159025.1 of Thereuonema tuberculata. Taxonomy (NCBI): domain Eukaryota; kingdom Metazoa; phylum Arthropoda; class Chilopoda; order Scutigeromorpha; family Scutigeridae; genus Thereuonema; species Thereuonema tuberculata. Next base: position 19,435 of record JAFIDM010052951.1, on the reverse strand, counting down.
GCTGTCGTCTTCTTCAAGAGGCGATAATCAACTCTACATCCAATATGAAAATTTTGGAAGGCTTACAATCGTTGCATCCAAATCAAATCTTTTAGTTCAGCCTCTATATGGAATAGGGTTAAAACGAAGCACATGGCTTTGTTTATCCCAGAAGCCAAAAAGTAGACTGGTGGGATATTTTGGAACTTCGAAGCCCCGCCTATCCTCAAGTGATCCAATTTTCAATAATTGTGGCAACATCAGTTTCTCAGTTTCAGATATAATTTTAAATTGGTCGCCAGGTGAATTTATTAGCCTCATCTTGAAAGCGCTATAGATTTGGTCTTCATCGACTCCCAAAGACGCTAAAACCTCATGCTTCGAAAATGTGCATCCGCCGCCACCAAAGAGTTCCAATTATAAATGTAAACTTTATTCCCAGAATATTGAATCGCTTTCTTCCAAAAAAATAAAAAAATAAATTAGCTCTAATTTCAAAGGTGAGATTTCACATAAAACTACAAAATGTTGGTATTAATTTATAATCTTATTATGTTTAAATTCAGTAGTACTCTTTATTATTATCATGATTATCTTTATTATCATGATAAATAAGTCACTTTTAATAACTCTCTATATTTCGTTTCAATAAGGCGTCGTTTATAATCCGGAAATAAATAATGTAAATTTAGTTACATATCTTCAGGGAAAATAAATACGCCTGATCCAAGAAATGTCGTTCCTGATTTAATATCCATTAAATATTTTTCAACATAATCATAATTATACAATAAAGCTTTAGCTATATTTTTACATCGTCACTGTAATTAAAGAATGAAAAAAAAAATAAAGTTCCATAACTAATAGTAACTTCTGGTAATATATAGTAAAGTTTATGATATTAGAATATCAAGCAGGATGGCAACTGGTAATGTAAAAATAGATTGACAGTATTATTAATATTCATGTGGTGTAACTATCAGTTATGTTTAAATAATTGTTCAAACACATTCACAAATAAGAAAGTTTATAACTGGTTCTAGTTTCAAATACATGATCCTAAATGAAATTAATTATGTCTTTATGCTCAATTAAAAGTTCAGGATAAATGAGTTTTAATATCAAATAAAGTTCTTGTAGTTTAATAATAAACTATTCTGGTTTTTCACCGTATGTGAAACATAAAATCCTATTCTACCTGTAGCATATACTATAACACATGCATTATTATACTGTTCCCTTTTTCACCCTATGTGAAACTTAAAGTCTTTTTCTACTTGTATGATATACTAATTCAGATGTACTCTTTACAAATGTTCTATCTGACTCTATATTAATTCATCACTTATCTTGAATTAAATATTCAGAAGACTTCATATCTTTAAGCATCTAGGTTCTGACGATTTCTATAAATCTTCATTATAGTTCTTGTAAGGAAGTTAATTCTATAACTCTTTTAAACCTTTTACGATTCTTTAAGAAATTCTTCTAAAAATAATTAAAGTTCTTTACTTTCTAAGTAACTTTGAATTCATTCACTGTATTCTGAAGTAGAAGAATAGTTCTTGCAAGTTTTCGTAATTAATCAGGTTTCAAAATTTATTCCTTAACAACGCTGTGTTTCATCCAAAATATTAAAGTTCGAATGTTCTCTGTTTCAGAGAAAATAGACTACACTTACTTGGATATTCTTCTTTAAATAGCTCTAGTGTTGATTCAAATTACATTCGTTGTTTACCTAAACGATGTCTTCAGATTTACTCCGTAATGTCTTCTATTTCCTTCCGTTCGATTGACATCAGTACCAGCGATTCCCAACTATGCTTACCTATGCTGAAGTAAACTCCATTATGCTACATGAATATGCTGTCGAAACGAAATTCAAGATATTAGTATGATTCATATTTACGAAATCTTAAAATATTTTCACAACGACTCGAACGATATATATCTTAAGTATAATCTTCATTTCTCGAAGATATTTATCCCTTTTGAGAATATTCTGTTCTTCCTCTCCTTCTGCTGAAAAATATTTATTATAGACTCCTGTCTATTCAATAAAATGGTTTGTATTATCCCATTTCATTTGATAAAGATTCTTATCGAGAATCTTTTCCCAGAGAAGAACGGAATCCTTTCCGCTAACTTCGAAATCGCCATTATCACTTTTTTTTAACAATCTAGCTCTCACACGAGACTTTAACAATACCATTACGTCTGCACACAACAGTACTATCATTCGCTTGCTTCTAACAATGTTATTACTATTACACATTTTTATATTAACAATAATAATAAGTCATTCTCAAATGAAGTTCATATTGCACAATAAAAAAATATTTCCTTCAAAGAACAAAATATTGGTTGATTCATTATTCATATTTGTTCTAGTTCTCAATATCTACTCTTCTCTATTTGTTTAAGTTACAATTAGACTTTTGCTTTTATCACACTGTTATTGTTTGTCGCTCATGATATCTTGTTTTCTTCATTATTCAAATTTTTGATGCTTTATGCTTTACTTCCTCTACTGTAATTTATATTCCAACAATATTGATAAAATGTAATCCATGTTTTGGGAATTTTAATTAGTGGTAATCTTGTTACTAAACATTATTCACATTTTAAACACAATTTCATTCATATTTTCTATTCCGAAAGATTTTTTTTCTGTTTTACCTAATTACTGAAGGAGATCTATTCATAAAGAATATTTTCAGATCTATCACACGAATCTAATTTCCAAACATTTCTTTGATGAATTAATATCATTGGATGTATTTAACAATTATGTAGATATTGATTTCCGTGAATAAATTGTACGTGAAAAGCCTAAAATTATCAATCATTCTATAATCCACTCCCACTCATTCCCACCAGAATACTATTTTTAAATCCACACATCCCATAATTATTTCTTACTCTTTACTTCACTGTATTCCTTATCTTCAAGGTTTTTTCCACACCCTTATCTCCTGAATTCAGATCATTTCTAATCATTACTTTATTTATTCCATCATCCGTCATAACCTTTATCCCCATATGTACCTGTACACTCTTTCTACTCCCAAATCCCACCCCTCAACTCACCACTAGTCCTTTATGTGCTCCTTACTCACACTTTACTTCTGTTCTAATATCGTATCTCTATGTCATTACTTTCTGTCTCCCTTTTCTCCTAACTATGTAGCATATTGTTCATTCCAACTATCTGATTTCCTCAATTCTATCCACAGCATTTAATAATCCTTATAAACTATATCAATCAATCCACTTTTGATTTCAAAACAGTAATTTACTACTTCTGTTTCTTCCCTTACACGATAAAAAGAGAATTGAATGTACAAGAAATATTCATCAATGAATATATCATCATAGAATTTGTTATTTAATCGCGGCTTTCTTCAAGGTGACAACATTTCTTTGAAAGTTATGAAAATTTATCTCTTCATAGTGTCAATTATGAAGAGGCCACTCTTCTTCGATCTCTCTACGAACTGTGGTTTCTATTTCAGTATACTCAAACTCTGTTGTTGACTAAGTTAAGAAATAATACATGCAGCAGAACAATGAAGTGACTAAAGCAAAAATTATATATTGTTAAGTGATGATTTCTAAAATTTTTTGAGGTAAATACCAATAAAAATAATAAAACAATATTTTCAAAATAAGTAATTTAAGTAAAAATATAAAACATGAGTTTCGATTATTATATAATGCTTCAGTGCTCTGTATAAGCAAATATGTAATACTATTGCTTTCTCTACATTTTCACTAATTCATTCCTAATTTTGGTTTCTGTTCTTTAGTTTAATGTCGCATTTTATTTAATTAACAAAGTACTATTTATAAGATTACAAAGAGAATAAATAGGGGTTCACTTGGTTAATAACACAACCTTCAACTTGTTTCAATCGATAATCAAGTATTATAGAGTAAAATTTTAATATAGAGGTAAACTTAACAACTACGAATTCCTATTCGTGAAACTAAGATTTAATGTGGAAATCTGAAATTAAATATTATAAAACGTTTTAATGATCTTTCATTTTCTTTTATCGGAAACTTAACTAGTTTTAAATGGTTATATGTATTGATTCTCATTTTAGTGTAGTACTTCCAAAAGTGATGTATCATGTGGTAAGGCACATACTGACTTCAGGGGTGATCTCATATCAACTGTAGGTGGAGAATGTATTCATTACAACAGAAAAGGTAATAGATGTTTTTACAATTCATATCACTAGTGAACTTCAAATCACTAAACTTGTATTAATTTTTGCTTGTTCATGAATTTAGTTGATGAATTGTACCATATACTGAAATCATTTCAGTAGGAATATGGTATCTTATCACTATATTCCTATCTTTCTGCTTCCTTATTTGTCACATTCATGGGTAACATTTATCTGTATACTGAAAGGGAAATTGTGGATGTGAGTGTCTGTTCAAAATGTTTAGCGTACTATCCAACATGCTATACATTTCAAATTTGTCATTTGATATGTTCTATAGTGTTGAGAATGTAAATAGTAGAACAATAAACTTTTTTACTTGAGGGAAGTGGGGAATGACCATGAAGTGTGTGTGGGGTTGCAACTCAAAATTTAAGTGGTTTAAGAGTTAAGTGGTCTGCAATGCTTTCCCCTGTCATTTCGACGTTATCTTACAATTTCAATTTCTTTCTCATCCACATCAACGTAACGAAGAACGGGGATTTTCGCTAGTTTAAACGAATGTTAATGATGATTTTTAGTTTAATTATTATCTTGTGAGGCAAATGTTTTGCTCTCCAAACGCAATTGCATCAGTTTTCTTCTACAGTATAACCTCGTTAAGTCGTCACCCGGATAAGTCGTCACTCCGTTCAAGTTGTCGTTTTCTTTTTGTCCCGACAAGGTCTCATACACAATAATATAAAATAGCCTCCTTTACCCGTCACCAAATTTAATTCTCCTCCGGATAACTCGTCAACCTCAAAATGGCCAAAACCTCTTTCTTCTCCATTTTGCATGCCATCGTGTTGTCTTTTCAGCCCCGCCCCCTTCCCTCTCTAAAAGCCAAACCTATACGGGAAATTTTCGACCATGCCTGTCACTTTATTCTATTCCTACCCCTTCGGAGGATTTGAGTTCTTGGAATCTTGCTGCTATTCATTCAAAGCACACGTCTCGCTGCGACTCTGTCGCGTGTAGGCGTTTTTTTTGGCCGCTCCTGAGTGTGATTTCATTTCATAGTGAGTAAGCCCCGCTACACTCTTGCAATTTCCTTTGGTTTGATTACCTTTTTAACATGCAAGGCAAACGAAAACTTACCAACTTATCTTTGAAAGAAAAAAAAAAGACTTAATTGCACTTTTTGAAAAATCAAATGTTTCGAAAACAGCTTTTGCCAAAGAACACCAAATTCCCAGGACTACATTAAACGATATTCTGTCAACGAAACAAGTAATTGAAGGAGCTGACTGCAAAGACAAATGAAAGACAATGAGGAAATCAAAGTTTGGCGAGATTTTAATTCGATGACTAAAACATGCCAAATCGCAAAATGTGCCGATTTCTGCCGTGATTCTCAAAGAAAAAGTCATGGAAATTGCTAAGGAGTTGAACATTGAAGATTTCGGCGGCAGCAGTGGTTGGCGGGAACGTTTCAAAGACAGACATTGCCTTTCTTTAAAAACAATTAAAATGTGATAACAATAAAAAGTGTTTTCTTTTTTTTTTTTTTTTTTATTTTCCACTCATTGATTTGCATGAATTGATTTCTGAAAATCTTGTTTTTCTCACCCAATCCTACAACAATTCATGAAAATACTGTATTTCAGTTTGTTTTTTTTGTTTTGTTTTTTCAAAAATTCCCTCTCCGCTAAGTCGTCACTGCTCTTAAGTCGTTGAAAATGTTTGGTCCTTTGAGTGACGACTTAACGAGGTTTAAAGGTTTAAAATACGTATTAATATTAATTATACTTAGTTGTTTACTAAATGCTAATTGTCTATTAATATAACTTGCTATCAAATTTATTAGCCTAAGGCTAAACGGAAAATGATGAAACAAATAAATAGTGGATGATATGAAAAATTCAGTAAGGTAACAGAAGAAATTCAGAAGTTTCAATAACTTTCAAGAATATAGTTATACAGAATGTAGATTTTTTTTCTGATTAATTTAATCAATTAATTAATCTAAGAATTAAGCTATTTGGTTTCCTTTCCAATAACAATAGTCTAATACCGTAGTGTAATTTATTGCAGTTATTATCTATCGATTATAATTCTCTTAATACGCGTAGATTATTACAAGAATGATTCCTTTTGATTTTGGTAAAAGTGCACCAATTCGTAAGAAACTACGAGCCAAAACCCGTGAATGTAATTGGTTGAAAGACCCTTTTTTTTAAAAAAAATGATTTTTTTCATTTTAACAATGTTTTATGCATTTTTACTATGCGCTTCTTTAAAAATTAGCACGTCAATAGTATTTGTATTGTGTGCTTCTATTGAAGAAGAAACAAGATAAATTAATGCTTTTAGGCAGTGTCAAAAGCAAAGCGGCCCCATAATAAGCAGAATTTTATAAAGAAAATGTGCTCAAAAGGGTCGATATTGGGAGGACGTCTATCGCGATCAGGAAGCGTCCACTTTTGACCCCTCCAAGATTCGGTCAGGAACTGGTCCTAGAGGTCTGATTTCTTGGACGTGGTCACCTACTGTTTGATGCTGAACACAATAGTGAAGGTTTCATTCTAATATCTATAACCGTTTGGCCACTACAGTGTGTGACATTCACCAAGTAAAAAGCAAGAGCGGTCCACTATGTTTTACAGGCAACCTGTAACTTAGGGGCCGCTAAAAAGTGTATAACTTAAATTCTTTTTATATTCCTAAAAAAAAGTCCTTTTCGAAAAGCTAAGAATTCAAATTAATAGGCAGTTAGTTTATCAATAGGTATAATAATGTAATTGCATAAACTCTCCTATCCAATTAAGTGGAATAGGCATTATATGATAGATTAAGGAAAGAACAGCTTCTTTCTTAGATTATAAGAAAGAAAGAATATTAGAAGCCTAGTCATACTGAGGCGAAAGCTACGGTCTCTAAGTGATTGTTTTATCCTTGTGTGCAGGTTGCAATTTTATTAAAAGAATTCCAATCGATAAGGAATGTTCTTGGTATTCCAGTTTTGTTTTCAAAATTATTAAGACGTTAGGCTATAAGTTTTTTTTTTTTATATATTCATTAAAATCCTAATAATTTCTATTATTTAAAATAATCAACAATTTATTTTCAATTTATTAAAAAAATGGTAATTTTCTTAACATTGCAGGTTCCTATAAAATACATGGTCCTGTGACATCTCTAAGAACCAATATTTATTTGGCAAAAGACACATTCTGGAATGTACTTGATTTCCAAATTAGAGTAAATGAAACTTTTTTATCTTTAAATAACAAATTCAGAATATAGAAATACATTCAAGAAAGAATATTGATATCTTCAGTAGCATATCGTTTATAACAAAAAAAAGCATGAGGAAAAGGAATTTCTACTTATTTATTTTCGAAATTTTATGCTCCTATTCTTTATTTCATTAGGATAATCCACAAAATATAAAGAAATGAGTTTTTGATTTATTGGTTCACAACGTTCACAAATGCATGAATTTTTGACACTTAAATTTAACTTTGTATTTATAGCAGAACTTATTTTGTTTGTGATATTTACTAAACTCCGTCAAATGAGAGAAAAAAGGGCCACACCCATTTACAAAGAAAAATGGCGGACAAACGTAAATTGGTATTTTGTTTAGCAATTGCATGTGTCTAGTTTTTCAGCAGTTTCCCTGCTGTGCCCTAGATGGCATCGCGCTTCCGTTTTATTCTTCAAATTCCTTTATTTCCTTTTTTTTATTAATTTTTGATTCTTTATATTAAATGAAATTTTTAATTTATTACTTAGGGTCTTTTACGTGCTCAATGTATTGAAGTGAAGTTATGAAAAGAATTGTTTATTTTAAATGAAAATTAAAATTACATTGACAATTACATGGCTTTAAGAAGTCTTCAAGAAGTCTTCACGTACTCATAGTTTATAATCTGCCGTGCTTGGTTGTGGATTGCTTATGAAGAAACTGCATGGAAAAAATACTGTAACGATGTTTTGACGTTTAGTTACTTAATCCAACCGAGAATCCAAAGCTGACGCCATGTTTAAAAAGTCTCAGAAGGGATGGCATGGTTTAAGAACTGTGCCAGACCCACTTACCGAGTAATACTTCTCTCTGATTTTGGTAATTCTCTAATTTGACAGACATTATCTCAGGCAATAATAATAAGCGAACAAAGGATGTGCCACAGTTTGGGAACTCTTGTTTTCCATTACTTGGTGTACCGTGATTGAGGAACTGAAAATGGAATTTTATTCAAATGCCTATGGTAAAAGTTGTCATTAAATTTAGCTTATTACTTTATGTATAGAAGTTTCTCAAGTTAGGAACAATTGTCCTTGTATTTTAAAAATGATCTGGAAAAATATAATTAATTCTTGTGTCTTCTTCTATCTGCTTCAGAAAGCATTTCTTTTCTAAATTTTAGCAAAATTGTTTGAGGTAACAAACTGTATTTAACGTGTGTAAACTGATTTACTTGAACAACATACAAGACTAATTGATGAATGAAAATCGTTAATGTGAAGAGCCATCAAACACGCAAGTCTTTTTATAGCACACCCAGACGAACAATAACCGTGTCTTCTCACAAACAGATTCCTTGAAGTCTAAAACACCGACTGTGGGAAGGAGGCGGCGCCTGCTGATTGGAGTAAATAGCAATCGAACCATTAACGCAATTGTATTTGTCCACATGAAGAAACTGTGGTTCACAAAACAAATTTCTTTATTCCGTCGGTAAATGTTGACCCTAAAAAAACAAGCTGTGAAGAGTATTGTAGATAAAATGTAATCATCTACACCCGTAAAACAAACACAAAATATTAAATTCATTACAAAGAATTGAATGTTCAACCCTGAAATATTAGTTCAGTTGCAGCGGTTTTAATTCTTATACCTTCTCATAAGAAAAGTGGAGATTTAAAAATAAATTAAGTGATAACTAGACAGAAAGCTTTTAAGAATTACTAAAAGGCACCACATTTTAGCCTTGTTTAAGAGTACCGATAAGACGAGTTTATATATTCCAATATTTATAAAGCTATCAAAAATTTTAGGATACACTAATTTTTATGTAAGTCATATTTATAAGTGAGACCTAAAGATAGAGTATAAGATTTCTATTTATAGTACCTATAAGCACGATAAATTAACAATAACATTGAACTCCCACAATTTGATGAGTATATTAATTGTTTCGAGTTCCTTATCGACACAATATTTGACCCTTAATTTGAAGTAGTGTAAAGAGAGGCTACAAACGTCAAAATCTCAACAGGGCTGGACAATAACATGCACCCTGCATTTATTGTGTGACACTCATCACTGCGTTGAGTTTATTTTCCTAGTGTCGGCCCTGAAAAGTTATCTTCATAATGTTACAAGCATTCTTGATGTGTTGACAACCTTCATAATGCAGAAGACGAGGGGTCACTTCCATTAATCAGAGCTGATTAATTCTTACGAAACTATCAATGCATTTCGATTCTTTCTTTTATGTTATGATTTTTTCTCACAAAAATAAAATATTGTAGAGATTGATGAAACCACAGTGTTGCTATAATTGGTCGTGGATAGCTCTGAACTTTGTTCAAACACTTCTGCATCCTGGATTTCACAGTCGAAAAAATCCCTTCTTGTCACTGCATCTTCTGCTACTATCCGCTATGTCTGTCCTGCTTCCAGCCTGCCAATAATTCTCCGTTAATTCGCGTACATCAGGCGTTGTTCGAACCGAAGACTTCCAGAAACGAAACGTCAAATTGAAACAAGGCAGAAAAAAGAGGTTTTGATTGTTATTCTAATCTGTGATTTATTACTCGTTTTGTGTTCTAGCAGTTGATAAATAGCTGCGATTGGCGTTGTAACACATATTAGTAGCAACTAGTCGGCTACCCGTCGCTTCGCTCCGGAAGCCTCGCGTATGTAACGGAAAACAATTTGTTATTTATTAAAAAAAACACACACACAAATTACATCAAATAAAATAAAAATAAAAAATTTTTAAATTTTTTTTATTTTTATTTTTATTTTTGATGTCTATATTCTCTCAATCCACGACTGCTTTTAGAATCAGCATGTGAATCATATATCTATGATATAGTTTTATTTTTTTTAGAGATTAGAATGTAATCCTTGTGGTCGAATGCCTAAGACGTCTAACGTCGGAGCAGAAAGTTGTATGTTCGATTCCAGAAGATAACTTATAGAAATTATTTCTATTTTTGTAAATTACAATAATTGCACCAGACTGACAGAAAAATAAAAGATTTTAGTAATTAAGATACACTTTTCAGTGGCATTTGAGTTACAAATAGTGAATTTTCAGTATTCTACCTAATAGAATTAGTGATTCTTTTTTTTTTCTTTTCTTTTTTATCCAATTCCAATTGATAATTTTCAGTGGTTTTGGAGTTACAAATAGTGAAAATTATCTAATAATCTAGGCAATCAGATTGTTCGATATAGATATATGAAGAAGAAATGTTCTGATGGACGTTGGTTGATATAGATGATAAATGAAGATCATATCTTGTATACGAAATTCTTCGCGATAAATTAATTGTGACTATTCTTTAGAGTGAAGATAACCAATTTCTGATGAATTGTGGCTCAAAGACATAAAGTTGTACGTGAATGAAGACAACATTTTCCAAATATATGGCAACTTTATTTAGAGTTTGTCCTTGAGCTTTATTGATAAACATCGCATAAGAAGGTCGGATCGGAAATTGTTTTCTTATGAAAGTGAATGGAAGTAGATTATCGCAAGGTTCCATAGTTATCCTATGGATGAAAACAAAATTTTCTTTGTGAGTTATAATTATAATTGTTATAATTTCGGTTTCTATAAGATCATTATCGAATGAACGGCATTTAAGTTGAGTTCCATTGCAGCATGCAAACTTGGGATTAATGTTTCGGAACAATATTATTGGAGATCCAATCTTCAATGACAAACGATGTTGAGGAATACTGCTGAGATTCAATGCGTTCAGATATTCGGGCAGATAGAGATGTTCGCGTGGTGGATTATCAGAAGTGTCAATTTTATTCGCACTTGTATGCTCTGTAGTCTCTCCTTGTATTCTTTGACTTATCATTCGATTGATCTTATCGATACTCTCGTTCATCTTGGTTGATGAGCCGCATATTCATCGTGAGTTTTTTGACTTTGATGTGATTCTATCTTTTGATTTCTATCTTTCAAATAGTGATTTTTCAGTATTCTACTTAACAGAAATACTGCTTCTTTCTTTCTTGACTCTTTTTTTCATTCCAATTGATACTTTTCAGTGGTATTTTAAGTGACAAATAGTAATTTCTATGTATTCTACCTAATGAAGTACCGCTTCTTTCTTTTTTGACTTTCTTTTTTATTACAATTGTTCCTTTTCAAAGTCAGTTCAGTTTTGACAGATAAATCAAAAAAACAATATGAAGAGAGTTGTAGTTCCCATAGCCAAATGGATAAGTCGTCTGACTTCGGATCAGAAGGTTGCAGGTTCGATTCCTGTCGCGAAT
>JAFIDM010052950.1:4488-32014 GCA_023159025.1 Thereuonema tuberculata | reverse complement strand
GGAATGATTTAGTAACACTCGAGTTAGATTTTGAATTTAATTGAATTTTTGTATTGAGACTAAATGATGTTGAAGGTCACGTTTGTTTTCGCATAAAAACAAATATACTATCTGAATAGAAACGAAGCATAAGCTAGGGATCACAATTATTGTCTGAAACAATTTTTTACTTGATATGATTAAAAAAAAAAAAAAAAGAAACTGAAATCTATATATATATAAATGAATGTATCTTTCTTTCTTTCTTTGTCTGTCCTTTATACACTCTTAGGCCCTTTGACCTATCTGGACCAAACTTTGCAGAATTACTCTTTAGGACATGCGGAAAAGATAGGCTACCTTAGAACCCGGACCCACCCCCCAAAAGGGGTTGAAAGAGGTAAAAGCCCTGAAAAACCCAATATCCACCTGGTGGTGTAAAAATAAGAAAACTACACAAATATTGTGTAAAGTGAAAAATTCGCTCTCCTATGGGGGGCAGGGACACCACACTTGGGTGGGAGGAAGCCAACACAAAGGCTGAAGTGTCCCACCCCGACCGACACCGGGACCTTATATTTAGGACCCCTTCTCGGGCCCCCAAGTTAATTGCAAATAAGGACAAATTCGCTCTCCTATAGGGGGCAGGGACACCCCACTTGGGTGAGGGGATGGCGACACATGGGCCTAAGTGTCCCACCCCTGACGGACATCGGGACCTTATATTTAGGGCCCCTTCTCGGGCCCCCAAGTCAATTGCAAAAAAGGGAAAAATTCGCTTTCCTATGGGAGGCAGGGACACCACATTTGGGTGGCGGGATGCGACACAAGGGCCTAAGTATCCCACCCCCGATCCACATCGGGACCTTATATTTAGGGCCCTTTCTCGGCGCTCCCCCCCAAGTCAATTGCAAAAAGGGAAAACTTCACTCTCCTACGGGGGCAGGGACACAACTCTTGGGTGGGGGGATGGCGACACAAGGGCCTAAGTGTCCCACCCCCGATCGACACCAGGACCTGATATTTAGGGCCCTTTCTCGGGGCCCCTAAGTCAATTGGAAAAAGAGAAAAATTCGCTCTCCTATGGGGGACAGGTCCACCACACTTAGGTGGGGATGGCGACACAAGGGCCTAAGTGTCCTACCCCCAATCGACACTGGGACCTTAAATTTTAAGGCCCCTTCTCATGAGCCCTTTCTGTCTTTGAGTGGCATTGCAACGCATGCCGGGTACAGCTAATTTATTATATAATCCAGCGATCAATAAACATTGGATGCTGACCGTCAAACGTGCTGAAATTTCTTTTTGGAGACGCTGACATTTCGTTTCCGTTCGCTTTACCTATTTTATTAGTTTTTATTAGATTCTAATAAACTTTATTTTTATCTTTTTTCTAGATTCTAAGTTCATTGATTCACTGAGGAGATAAATACTGAGAAACGGCTCAAAAGGAATTGATTGCTTTCATTTTACGCTTGAAAGGGTTTGTTATTGTTGTTTTTTTTTCTTTCTTGTGGTAACCAAAGTGCTGCGCGAGGTTTTTTATTCCACATTTTGTTCTTATTAAAATTTGAGACTAATGTTTCTTTCTGACATCTCAAGACAGCCTTTTTCACGCTAATTTGGCAATCATCAGTTGAGAGTAATCAGAATGAACAAGCAGGTCTCATAACGGTGGTGAATTCACATGGCAATGGGAAGACAAATGGAATCTCTACAAATCTCAACTAAAAACAATAATACACATTAAAAATAAAGAAAAAAAATGTGTTTCAATGTGTTTATGCATTTTTTGACGCTTTTTATTCATTTATAGGCGCATAAGAAATTCATTGAAGCTGAGAGAGCTCAGCGCATGAATTTTCTTTTTCTTTATTTCTAAAGTGTATTATTGTTTTTAGTTAGGATTTGTGGCCATTTGTCTTACTATTGCCACATTTTGTTATTCTTATTTATTTTTATTTTTTTAGTTGCTGAGGGGCACTATTTCAATCTTCGATAACTTATTCTTCCACTTTTCGCGTTTTGAGTCTTCACTGACTGAGTAGCTCTGGCTAAAGAGAGCTCAACATGAAAGAAACGGCCCTCTCAGAGTCTCAGCTCGAAATCAAAAGGTTTTCTTATTTCTAATATTTATCCTGTAACAAACATTTTTAATAATTTACAAGATTGGAGCGAACAAAATAATTTAATATGTAGTGAAACTAATTTGAATTGTGTGCTTTTAAAGAGTGTGTGATGTTATGAGCTGAACCCCATCTCCATCTGATAACTCGTTGAAGAATGTTGGGCGAGACGGTCTGAATTTTCGAACACGAACACTGTCAACAATTGAAATAACATTGAATACTAAATATTTACATTTATTGCTACATAATCTTACCGGCATGGTCTAGTGGATTAGAAGGCGGTCTTCCATGAAGCCTAAACGTTGGCACCTGGGTTCGAATCCCGTCTTCAGCTTTGATGTTTGCTTTCTTTCCTATGTTTGTCTCCTCCTTCTCTGTTCCCTTTATCTCCTTGCAACATCATCCCAGTCAGATTCCCTTAAGTTATTGGGGAAGCCTTCATCCAGTCTTGTACTCCAACAAGAGTCCTTAAATAAAAAAAAATTAGGGGATAAGGGAATTTCCAGCCATTAAAAAAAATTAATAAATGAAAAACAAAATAAACAAAAGTTCGAATATTATCGTTATGTGAATGACATTTTGATAATTTGGTTTGGGACCTTGCGTCAATTTGATATATTTTTTGAGAATTTAAATAAAAGAAGTCCAGATATTAAATTTAAGAAGGAAGTTGAAGAAAATAATCAGTTGAATTTCTTAGATGTAAAATTAATCAATGTAAATAGTAAGATTATAATAGAACATTACAGAAAAGATTGTCAGAGTGATCATATTTTGAATTTTAGATCGGGTCATGGAATTGGTATAAAAAAGTATATAGTAGAAAATTTTATAAAGAGAATTGATAGGAATTGTAAACAAGATACTTTTTTTGAAAAAAATTGAGGATATGACTAAAATATTGAAGAAAAATAATTATTCTGAAAGTTTCATTAAGAAACAAATTAATTATTATAATACTTTTAAAATAAAAGAGGTTGGAAAATTTGCAATTAATGTTTTTATTCCATATAATAATGAGAATAGCATGCTTTTGAAGAATATTTGTAGGTCTTTTAATATAGATGTTGGTTTCAAATACAAGTATACAATTAAAAATTTGTTATGTAAAAAAATAAATCAAAGGGATGGGCAATATGAAATGGGAATAGTGTACCGGGTGGATTGTCGAACGTGTGGGGAATTTTATATATAAGAGACAAAAAGAACGATGTCAGAACGCATATCGGAACACGCTAATGCATTAAATAATGCAAATAAGGACATGTCAGATTTAGCAGAGCATTGCATAATGAAGGGATATGTAATGAACAATTTTGTCAAGATCTTATATAAAGAAACAGATTTATGTGTTAGAAAGATATTAGAAAGTTGCATAATAAAATGTACGAAAGGGAGTAATTTTAATAGGTATGAAGGTACTAAAGTAGACCCTTCTACTATTATGTTAGTAAAGGATTTAATTAAAAAGGATTTAAAAAAAGTTGTAAATATTGACGAATTTATTTATTGAAATTTTTGACTGTTGGATGTCTGATTATTGGTTAAAATTAATTGATTCTAATGATGTGAATACGTTAAGGTAAAGTCGCCAAATACCGCAAACCATTTTGTTTTTTCATTGTAATTTTTCTAAATTTTCATATAAAACTTCAAAAACAACACCATTTTACTAGTTATTTATTAGTGTATTAATGAAAAGCAACAATATTGTGCTTTTTAAGCAAATAATTGTAACTATGAGCTCGAAACGTAAACAATAGTTTTCTTAAATTTATAATTGTTTGTTCCTAATGTCACCCCCTGGTTCGGTATTCGGGACACATAAGTAATATACTAAGAACAAGTTGAAAAACTGCAAATGTTTTTAATTATTTTCTATTTTAAAGTTACAAAATCATGTATTAGTCAAACAAAGTAAAGTTTTAGTCTTCTATATTAATTCTCCAAGCATGTAGCACAAATGAACCTAGGATTGTCGCAGTCTACTGCACAGTCTTCATGGCACCAAGTAAAACATTTAGTGCATCTTATCCACTTTTCTCCACCTCGATCTTCCGAAAAGTTTCTCTCACAGAAAGGGCAAGTAGCATCGTTGTCATCGTTGTCTTCGTCGTCTGTGGAAATCAATGAAGGTTCCTCATTTGTCTCGTCTTCCGATGAAGACTGTCTTTTCGAACATAACTTTCTTTTGGCAGGTGAGTTTTTATCTTTACTATCAGTTCGCCTCTTTCTTGTACGTTTTTGTTTTTGTGCTGTTAGTTATTTTCTCTTGCTTCTTCTTTTCTGATTCTTCTAATTGTTTTTTATGAGGTTTATAACCCATCGCTTGTTTATAACCCATCTCCTTCTTTCTCACTGCGTTCACTGCTTTAATCATAGCATCTGAATCCCATGTCTTCTTCTTTGGCATCGAAAGTAGAAAAAATAACAAAAAATGAAACAAAAATGTGTCATTGACTACACACGAATCATTCCTAATGGTGTGCCTAATACCGCACACGAAGCGGTATTAGGGACACCACTGGGTGCGATATTAGGCTGTTTGATATTTTTCCTTGACCAAACAAAAAAAAAAACATTTACAAAATGTAACAGAAAATTTGGATGAATCCGATTAAATCTTTGATAATAACGGTCTAAAACTGTAGGTAACTATATTGTATTATAGACAAACCCTTATGCTATATGTTACTCCAAAGATTTTGGAAAAAAACTTATATTTTGAATATAATGTTATTTTTCTTCTGCACACGATAATTTCTGTAGCTCCTTCCTTCACAAGTCAAAATGTCCTAATCAGGTGACCTGTTAATTAGTTCCGCAATTGGATTCCACATGGCACTGCCTGTTTTCAAGAAACCAAGGGGTACGGAAATAGGGCCGGGTGCGGTATTTGGTGACTTTACCTTATTGTAAACAAATAATTGGTTGATCTAATGTGTTAACATTTTGTTAGTATATTGGATTTATTGTTAAAAAATTGTGTGAAGTAAGAAACGAACATTTATGCTATTTTATTGTAAAAACAATTATATATTGTTTCAACGTGTTTCATGTTCATTACTGTTTTGTATTTTAGTTATTCCAAAGAATATTTGATTTTCATTTCACTTGAAGAAGGAATGGCGTTATAATATTCATCCCGAAAATTCGCAAAGTATTTTAAATAAACTATTTGAATACTATGTTATGGAGATGTGGAGTTTTTGTTTAATTTCTATTTTTATTGAAGTTCTCATAATCATACTATTAAGAGGCAAAAATTGTACGGATATTTGTAAATTTGTAAATTTGTAAGCATAGTCGGAGAAATAACCAATCGCAGTGCAGCGTTGGAACACATCAGCCGTGATGTCACAACCATTTGTAAACATGACGCTCTACTATATTCCCCATTTCAGCACGACGGACCGTGATTACACAATTATTAACTGCGTATTGAGATTTCCTTCCACACGTAAATGAAGTTTACACTGAAATGCATGAAGTTCATGCGTCAAAATTTACCAGAGAGTTCGTAAAACCTCAGTTTTTACATAATTCCACAGTTTCGGCTGTTACTCATTGAATTCTGGGATAGCCGCTTGCTCACTACTCAACAGTAGCGGAACACGTGCTGACATTGTTGCCCAGGAAGGAAGATTGGTATTGGCTGTTGGACAGTCATAATTGCTATTGTTGAAACTGGTAAATAATTTTTTTTTTTTAACAAAATTTGGCTTAGTCATTCAAACTATATATGGGCTATTACGAAAGTCATGGCTTTTAAAAAATGAGCTTAGAACATCTTTTTCAATCTTGTGTTTATCAAAAATGTGGAATTTGTTTTACTTCCTCGTCTTCCTAGTAGTAATTATTTTTAGATTTTTTAAATAAATATTGTTACAGATCGCCCTGTATCTCAGAGATGATACGCAAAATAGAGAAATAATTAATGCAATCGGAAGCCTACACCCATAAAGATAGGTGATGAAAATAAAACTTAGCTTATGGAACCGCTGGGCCCAATTTAATTCCACAGCCAAAATCAGTTAAATATAAAATGTCAAATAGAATTAAAGAAATGATAAACAACTCAGGTATATCAAACAACAAAATGGATTTGAAATGAGCTTAACATATTATATAATCACACACAGCAAATCAAGACTAATGCAATAGAAATTACATATCAATATAAAAATATATATATAACGATAACACACAAAGCTTTGTTCATAAATTAGGCAATTCCAAAAATTACAAATAAAAAAAAATTAATTCAAAAGTTGGTAATTTTCAAATATAAATTCACAATAACCTTATTAATGCGATTTAACAAGGTATAAACTTAAGATATAATCTCACAAGTAATTTGAGTCACTTTATAAGCAGAGTCTGGTCGAAAATTGTTAATGAAATAGACTTTCGAGCTAGAGATTGAGTCTGAAAAGTTCACTTCCTGATTTAACTTTCTAAAGGAAAATGTTACTCACAATTTCGGTGATCTGTCTTGTTTACACCGGCACAAAATATAAGATGGCTCCGACAAAATTCACTAAATTGTTCATGTCAAGGTATCCACATAAACACAAAGAAACACAGCACATTCTTTTTTTTTTTTTCCTCGTGAACGTTTCTTACTACTAATGGCTGCTCAATGCATCCAGAGCTATTTATGGGGGCGTGCGACTTTTCTTAATATCTGACAGATATCCAAGAAGTCGTCGTTATGTTGACAGATATCCAAGAAGAATAAATCTCAATGTATCCAGAGATATGCGCACCATACGATGAAATACTAGTCTCACCATTAACTTGGCATAGGGAGAATCAGACCAAACTATATTGCTTTAGCCAAAATTGTCACTCCACTCCGGCTAAAGGAAACACGTC
This sequence comes from Thereuonema tuberculata, assembly GCA_023159025.1. Taxonomy (NCBI): domain Eukaryota; kingdom Metazoa; phylum Arthropoda; class Chilopoda; order Scutigeromorpha; family Scutigeridae; genus Thereuonema; species Thereuonema tuberculata. Next base: position 25,028 of record JAFIDM010052950.1, on the reverse strand, counting down.
CTTGTCCTCCGATACTCCTCGGCAAGACTGACGCAGGAGTTTCAAGAATGCACTTTATAGACATGATGACGTAAACAACGTTCTACCAATTGCCTCCCAAGAAATAAGGAGTGACTTGAAACTTCAGATTACATCACTATAAACCCCGTATATAAACAAAATGGCCACACTTTTTCAGCAGCCCAAATTTTGTTCCAAATAAAAGCAAAAATTACATATAATAATCTATATCATCATTAATAGATAACAATTATAAAGGTTACATAAGGTGGTAGGATGCAAGAATATATAAAAAAAAAATGATAAATAAAAAGTTTTAATGTGGAAAACTTGCCATTTCAAGATCAGTAATAAAACAGAGGGAAGAGATAAAAAAAAAAAATGGCGGACAGTAGCGGAGAAGTAAACAAGGCAAAGGTCACTTCGCCTCAAGTAAGTGACTAACCACACAGAATTGCGTCATAGAAAGTAGGGGAAGAAAAATAAAATAAGGAAAAAGAAAGTCCGTAACAATATTGTTAAATAATTGTTTCTTCGTTTAATTGTTTTTACCTCTTTGATATAATTTATATTTTGCTTTAATATGTCTAAATTACTTATTAGTTATCCAGTCTTTTTTAAATATTAATTTTTAGAGGGAGGGATTTAGTTGTTGTGGATTTGTTTTCATTATTAACTTGAATAATGATCATGAATCTATCTGAGATATCATTTTGAATTATATTTCCAATAATTTTAGTATTACTTGCTTTTGCAAAACAATCATCACTACAGGTTTTTCAGTTAGATATATTTGTTTTAACATCTCTAGTAACATCGTAAATGTAATTCTTCATTCCAGGTTTTGATATAATTTTACATAATTCTGTAATAATGGGTTATTGTATTATCTAAGAAATTAATATTTATATCATCTCTTGATATTAATAGATATTTGTGGTTTACTTTAGTGTTTAGTTTTTCAATAATATTGTTTAATTCTATTATGAAGTCATTTCTGTTATTATTAGGTGGTCTATAAATTGCTATTATTGTACTTTTTGTGTCTTCTTGTTTATATAAATGGGTTACTTTTTTCATTAAAGTTCAGATAAGATTTTCAAATGATTTAGAATCAAAATTCCATTTATCAACAGTAACAGTAATTTTATAAACTATTATAAACCACCGTCTTTTTTTCCTCTACGTAATTTATATATTTTATTGATATTATTTAACTGAAAGATTCTAACTTCTTCACTAAGTTCTGCCAATATAATTACTTCAATTACATCAAAAAAAATTTTTATTATAAGTAAATAATTTAATTATGTCAATAAATTGTTCGATGCTAGAATTTAAAATAATGAAAATTTTTATTAAGCCTTCTTATAGAAAATGGCTGGGAAATTCCCTTATCCCCTATTTTTTTTTTATTTAAGGACTCTTGTTGGAGTACAAGACTGGATGAAGGCTTCCCCAATAACTTAAGGGAATCTGACTGGGATGATGTTACAAACAAGTAAAGGGAATAGAGAAGGAGGAGACAAACATAGGAAAGAAAGCAAACATCAAAGCCGAAGACGGGATTCGAACCCAGGTGCCGACGTTTAGGCTTCATGGAAGACCGCCTTCTAATCCACTAGACCATGCCGGTAAGATGTACCCCTATTATGTAGCAATATATGTAAATCTTTAGTATTCAACGTTATTTCAATTAATCAAGATGAGAAATACAAAATTTCCCTGACCTGCCTTCCGGCAAGCACAAAAGGAATTTAATGGCTGCATAAATCTAGTAAAAAAGCCAAAAGCTTATAAATAAAAGAAGTTTAACGTGCCGGAATAATTCAAAGTTAGGTATCAAACCACGGAACTTAGCTAAAGTTAGGATTCGCACCTTGAGTTATTTCAATTGTTGACAGTGTTCGTGTTCGAAAATTCAGACCGTCTCGCCCAACATTTTTCAACGAGTTACTGATGGAGATGGGGATCACTCATAACATCATACACTCTTTAAAAGCACACAATTCAAATTAGTTTCACTACATATTAAATTATTTTGTTCGCTCCAGTCTTGTTAATTATTAAAAATGTTTGTTACAGGATAAATCTTAATAATAAGAAAACCTTTTGATTTCGAGCTGAGACTCTGAGAGGGCCGTTTCTTTCATGTTGAGCTCTCTTTAGCCAGAGCTACTCAGTCAGTGAAGACTCAAAACGCGAAGAGTGGAAGAATAAGTTATTCAAAATCGAAATAGTGCCCAACAGCAACTAAAAAATTAAAAATAAATAAGAAGAACAAAATGTGGCAATAGTAAGACAAATGGTCACAAATCTTAACTAAAAACAATAATACACTTTAGAAATAAAGAAAAAGAAAATTCATGCGTTGAGCTCTCTCAGCTTCAATGAATTTCTTATGCGCATGTAAATGAATAAAAAGCGCCTAAAAATGCATAAACACATTGAAACACATTTTTTTCTTTATTTTTAATGTGTATTATTGTTTTTAGTTGAGATTTGTAGAGATTCCATTTGTCTTGCCATTGCCATGTGAATTCACCACCGTTATGAGACCTGCTTGTTCATTCTGATTACTCTCAGCTGATGATTGCCAAATTAGCGTGAAAAAGGCTGTCTTGAGATGTCAGAAAGAAACATTAGTCTCAAATTTTAATAAGAACAAAATGTGGAATACAAAACCTCGCGCAGCACTTTGGTTACCACAAGAAAGAAAAAAAAAACAACAATAACAAACCCTTTCAAGTGTAAAATGAAAGCAATCAATTCCTTTTGAGCCGTTTCTCAGTATTTATCTCCTCAGTGAATCAATGAACTTAGAATATAGAAAAAAGATAAAAATAAAGTTTATTAGAATCTAATAAAAACTAATAAAATAGAACGGAAAAGAAATGTCAGCGTCTCCAAGAAGAAATTTCAGCACGTTTGACGGTCAGCATCCAATGTTTATTGATCACTGGATTACATAATAAATTTAAGTTTCTTTTTTTTTTTTAATCATATCCAGTAAAAAATTGTTTCAGACAATAACTGTAATCCCCAGCTTACGCTTCGTTTCTGTTCAGATAGTATATTTGTTTTCATGCCAAAACAAACGTGACCTTCAACACCATTTAGTCACAATACAAAAATTCAATTCAATTAAATTCAAAATCTAACTCGAGTGTTACTAAATCATTCCATATTTTTATTGCAATTTCTTCTTGGATGGTTTTTATCCAAAAAGCGTCATTTAATCGTAATCTAAACCTATTATCTCTTTTCTCCCCAAGAGTTTAACATTCTTCCGGTCACATGTATGCATGGTTTGTCCAATAGATGCTCTACGAAACCTGATTTGTTGCCATTGTGATCTTCAAACGCTATTGTGTGCTATTATGCTTTTTTTTCTGAATTCGATAAAATAAGATATTTTGAATACATACCTTCAGTGGTGTAACATAGCTGGCAAATATATCCATGGTCAAAATGCCAATTCTCAGAATAGGACCACCCGGTATACAAACATATAACAACATTTGTATAAGAAATATCTCTAACACAGGTATCTAACTCAAAAAACAAACTCAAATATCAAACACCTTTATTCACAGATAACTCTCATAAAGCCCTCTCATAAAGTTACCTCTCGTAAAGTTTTATACTGTAAATATCAAATTTTTTTCAATTCCCCACCAGAGATATTGGGGCTCAAATTTTGAAAAAATGAAAAAAGAGCATTTTTAAAGCGCTATAACTTAATTAGGAAGCCAGTAACAGAGCTGAAATAGTTTTTGCTAAACATTTGGATGTATATCTTTTCTCAAAAAAATTTATAGCTTTGCTATTTCATTCCTTCTTGCTCAAAAAAACCACGGAACTTTGAATTTTGTTCAAAAACGAATATCAGTTTCGGTTCTAAATTTCAGCCAGTTGTGTTAAGAGATATGGTAAAAAGGTATAGAACATAAAATATGCTGAAAATAATGTTTTTTACCCCAGCTTCTATCGTTTTTCTTAGGGTGAGTTATCAAAATTACCGCAACTGTCTGCAAAGGCCGAAATGTAGGAAACTCTAAAACAAACGAAATGAAATAGAAAAAAAATAATTCCTTGTTTTGAAGTACTCATGTATAGGGGTAACAACAGTAAAAAAAATCGATTTTTATAAAAAATGGTCGAGCAATCAGTGCTGGATTGTTTGGTATGGATTGACCCTAAACGAAGTGCAAATGAATTTATTATTATGTCAATTATTTTACGTGACTATGAAGACTCAAATTCATAGAAATTGCAAAGAGTCAAATTTTCCTGAAGTAAAGATAGCGACAGTCAGGCTTGGGATCTTGTAGTAAACATACCATAATCAGGATGGAATATGTCATACAAACACGAAATTTAACTGACTTTGACCTGACTAAATGGCCACTTAATTGTAGCATTGGAAAAAAAATTACATTAGTCTTGTAGAGCAACGTTTTTTCTTTCAGATGATACTATTCAAAAGATGATACTCCTATTGCAGCATTGAACATTGCGACTGGTAATCTACCTTTACGTACTGAGATAAAGAAATTGGCTCTCATACAATACGAGAAACTAATTAGAATCCCATCTGAGAACTATTGGAAAAATTATGAGAGAAAAGAGAGGAAACTCAAAACCACTAAGGGATTTATCCAACATATTGATGAATTTAGAAACAAATATATCCCGGACACAGAAATAGAAGAGTTATACAACTGGCAAATCCACTAGATCATATTGAGGTAAACTACAATTTGAATCTTACAGAAAAAGTCAAGAAATCAGAGGTCCAGGAAGATATACTAAAATCTATTGCATTAGAGACAATAAACACTTTGTACCCAGAGGATGTCTGGCTGCACATATTCACTGATGGCTCTTTAAGAGAAAACAACCAATATGCAGGTGCTGGAGTCAACAGTAAACTCTTCAAGTTCTACAGCTCCGCCGGTAAATTTAAAACTAATTTTGACGGTGAAATAGAAGCAATATATATTGCCATGACTCAACTCCGCATCAGAATGGAATCATTTCAAAATGTCGTCATATTTTGTGACTCATCATCTGCTATTCAAGGCGTTACAAACTTCAAATATCCAGTGAGCTCCAGAGTGTTGGAAATACGATCTATCCTGGCAGAGCTATACAAAATGAGAAAGGAGGTCATGTTCCAATGGATCCCCTCCCATATCGGCATTAAAGGTAATGAGGAAGCTGATTATCTAGCAAAAAAGGAACAACAATATTAAACACAACAAAAACAAAATTATCCTTCCATTCTGCAAAGCTGAAAATTAAATCCTGCTTCAAATCTGAATGGTTGGCATACCTTAAGAATTTGAGTAAAGAGAAACATTGGGTGGAACCACTCCTAAATAACAAAAGCATACCTGAGTTACCACGCAGTGAAACCGTCGCTGCATTTCGTAAAATCACTCGCCATGATTGTCTGGGAGATCACTTACATCGACTCAAAATATTAGCCTCACCAAACTGCATTTTGTGCAATGAAGATACCCCAATGGACTGGAAACATCTAAGAAAGTGTAAAGCACTTCAACTTCACTGGACGAGATCCGATGGACAAACTTACTGGGAAGCCAGAAGACAAATGGCTTATGTTCCAAATGTCTGAGCATTAGATTAAATAAATACTATTCAAAAGCAGATTGAGGTAGACAATTTTTTAATAATTGGCTTTAAACTTTGGTAAATTTTACCATGTGGGCCAACAGTGCAAAATTTGAAGAGATCCTGCAGGGCTATAGATGCTAGATAGTTGCAGATTTGGCAGTAACACGTTAAGCCCAAGCAATGTGCTGTTCAAAATTTTAAGTCCATATCTTTTTTTGCCTGGAAGGTGTTGGAGTCTGAATATTAGTCAAAATTTGTTGAGGTAAGTCACAACAAATTTTTATGCACACTTTGAGTCAATTTGTTTGACTGCATTTTGCATCCATAATGTTAAAATTAATTTTATTGGAATCAACAGGAAAAATTTTACAAGATCTCAACTTTGTAGCCATTTTTATAAGTTACTTTCAATTTTATTAGACCCCAAAACTGGCATTTTGTTCAATGTCGCGCGAACGTGGATCGACAACCCTTCAGATAGGGGGGTCTAGATCAACAACTAATGCAGCTTGGGACCTCAAATTTTGGGAAACTTAGTTTAACACCTTACCGGTGCTACAGCTAAAATTTGAACAAAATTGGAGAAATGATGGTGGGAACGTTTAGAACACTTGGCATGAAATGACCCATTAGTACTACAGATCAAATACTGTAATCGTAAACCTTACTTATTTGGCTAGGTGAAATTATAGTAATAATAAATAATTGGAAAACATGCTATTTGTAACAAAGAAACAAAAATTGTCCTATAAACATAACGAGATGGTGATATGGGAATTTTGAAATTACATTCAACATATTATACTGAATAACAATGAAGCAGGATTATTGATGGTCAACAAACTGTATTACAGAAATTATAATTTTATTCTCATTTCAGATCACAGTATCATTAAACATTTGCGATTTTAATTTTGACTTCATTGGTATGTGAGAAGACCACTTTCATATAATTTGTAACGTTTATAAAGAAATCTTAGTGAATATTCAGACGTAGAAACAAACAAAACTTTGATTAGATTCACTTCAGTTCACAAGCACAGTATTAGTTGCTTGGATTTCATACATTCCAGATAAGTAATATCGTTGGATAGGAATCTTCACATTAGATAATATATAAAAAAAATCATAGCCAAAACAAATCAAATCTGTTGTAATTTGGTCTTCGTAATTATTAAACAAATATTTACAGTAATTTATAGTTTTTTTTTAAAAAAAAGGACTGTCCCAAAATTTGGGATTTTTTTTTTACTTCAGATTTCAGGGTTCGTTAAGTTGCAGTGCTATAGCTAAAATTTGAACAAAATTGGAGACATGATGGAGGGAACTTTTTTTAACTTTAGACCACTTGGCTTGGAATGACCCTAATACACTTCATAAACATTTCTTTCTTTACTGTACAATAATATATATTTCATTTCTGAAAAGATGGAAGTTTAAATTTCGGAAGCCTTTAATTTCATTTAATGCCTCAAACAAATAAGAATGCCACGTCGTAGACCAGGCATAGTCTGGTTGTCTACGACGTGGCCTGCCACGAGGCAGTTGTATTGGAACCTGGGCCCGAATCCCGGTGAAAGCATGGATGTTTGAAAAAAAATTGTCCGTTCCTGAGTTGTCTGCTTCTTCATCTTTCTCTTTAGGTCTGGAGTGACTTTCCGTTTACTTCCTGAGGAAGGCAATGGTGAAATCACCTCAGTATCTGTTACCTGGAAATTCAAGGTTTGTTTTTTTTTCCCCACCAATAGTTTTCCATTAGGGAAACCCTAGAGATCGATTGAGCAGGAACACTTTGGACTCGAAGTTCGCACTTGATGTGCACAGGAATATTTATGAATAATTATTGGAATTTGTTATTCCACCAATCACAGAATAAGATATTAGAAAAGTTAGAAATCAGAATTAGTTTCGTTAACTCATTCAAGCAAACCATAGCAGCTCAGTGATGATCAATCTCATAATCCATCTGAAATGAAGAGTGTTTTGAATCTAAAATCCAGTTCAAATCTACTACAATAAATTATTATGTAAATGAGCTCATTTTCTAAATTTCAATTTCCTGTTTCCTTTTTTTGGTTTTAGTAAATTCTTAATTAAGATGGTGGTGGTTTTTATTTTTAAGCTAAACAAAGCTTATAGTAATCTTGTATTTCTTATTTAAACTTACATTTATGTTCTCCTCGCTTATGTTGCATTGCAATATTTTATTCTATTTTTCTGTCCTATCTGAATTTAAGAGTTTATTAAAGCATTTGAAATTAAAAGCCGGTTCATACTTGTTTGCGTACTTAGGCATGTTTTTTTAGAGATTTGCTTTGATTTTAAATTCTTACTTCCTCTCTAGAACTTCCTCCTCTGGTAATATTACAGTAGATAGCAAAATAGGCAAAATAATAAAAATAATATGGGACCTCCAAAATTTAAAAAAAGGGCAAGAAATGCACATTAAAAACTAAAGAAAAAATTAATGTGCTGGCATTACACGGGTCTCAAAAGCATACAGAAAATTCACAAAGAAGCACCTAAGAAGTTCATAACAGCAATGGTTGAGACAAAGTGTTGATTAGGTGATATACTAGAACAGGCATTTCACTCTTTTTTGGCGATCATCAACTTTTTTGGTTGATGATCGCCAAAAAAAAAAAATCAATCTATTTACTGGTGATTGCTCTGAGTTGATGATTGCCAAAAACTTTGAAACTGCTGTTCTGGTATGTCACCTAGTAAACACTTGGTCTCTAAGCTTTGCACTTCAGTATACAAGATTAATAAACAATAGGCGAGACCAACACAATTTCAAATGAAATGAAACAGCCTGTGGTGAGTTACAACTATGGAAATTCAGTAGACAGTTGATGCACATGCAAATTTTCGAATCGTTACGACATGACTGGGATTGCATGGTAACACAGAAACGGATAAAAGCAGCAGTTCGTTAGTATGTTTACAGACAAGAACATGGCTAGTAGACAATATGTGAATGGCTTGACCCTCCCAAGCTTTCCAAATTAGGCGACCCCTGGCGAAGTGTGAGATGCATGGGTGAAGACTTCTCATGTGGGGAGGCTGAATGGACAGAGCTCCAGATACTGGAAGGAGATGCTATAATTGGTGCACTCTACTGTTCTGAGTCACGTGCTTCTGTTGGTCGACAGTTCCTGTTAATGGACAATAACATACGTACAATTGTTGATCTGCCGTAGGGAAGGGAGGACATTGTTCAAATGGATTGGCCCACACCAGGTCCGGCCTTCTTCAAGACTGGGCCCAGATGCTATTAGAATTGTGAGGCCTCTACTCTGTAGCACTTTCAGTAAAAATTTATAAACAATTAACCGACCTTCTCCATAGGAGGGGCCCCAAACGCAAAGAATTTGGGCCCTAAAAAAATGAATAATAATAATAACAAAGAACACAAATAAAAATATATTCGATAAGATTCGTTCTCTGTTCAGCTTCGTCCATTAATTTGTTAAGAGTCGTGATGTATAAACGCCAATATTAACCCTTAACTATAGTCGTGAAAATTACTAACGCTTCTATAGTCGTGGATGAAGTGGACCATAGATTTTTAAATTGGTAATAAAAACGAAAGTATGGTATATTTTAAAAGTATTTTTTTCTTAATTACTATTTATATATTAATAAACGTAATAATTAACTTAATCATCTACGGAAACATAGATTTTCATTTTCATTTCGTTAATCATTTCTCAGGACAGTTTAAGCTTTTCTATTTCTTTAATAAATAAAGCGTATCCAATAATGAATGTTTACTTAACATTTTTTTATTTGCGATTTTTTTATTGCCATATCGTTAATAATACTAGAAAAATCAGAATCTTAACAATTTCTTTCTCGAACTTAATATAGCAAGTGCGCTTAATCGTTCTGAAGATACTGTTGAAAATAGATGATTTTGATGAATTTTAATATTCTAAAAGACGTACTGCATTTCCGACAGAATTTTCTTTACATTTCCTGTTACTAAGTGCAGTTAATATATTGGGGAAAATTTCAAATAACAATTACAATGAAATATATTCCTATATATCCTGTGCATTGTTTACATCTTTTCAACCATACTCAATTCTTTTAACGAAATAATTTCTTGAATTAAGAAAACAATCACGGGATTTTGTATCTAATTTTTTTTATAACATTTTATAAAAAAGATGTAGACGAAGATCTAAGTCATCATTATATGTTATTAATTTAAAACTGAAAATAATTTTGGGTTTGTTTTTGAATCTTTCTTCTATTTGCACAATAACTAGGCTATGTCAATTACAAGATTGAAAAAAATTGTATCTAAAATCTTCCACAGAATGTTTTGGTTCTTCATCTTCTGCCAATTGAGAAAATAATCTTTTGTTTTTTCTAATTCTCAGGAAAATTCTTGAATTATTGATGCTGCATGGTATATTCTTCGATTCATTTAGGAAATCTTCAAATGTGATCTTAATAACTAAAATTAAAAATGAAATACTGAATTTGAATTTTGGTTTTATTTTTTTTACAATAATTTGTTAATATTATTTATTTTCTATAATATTGTAAACCGTATTGTTACAATAATTTGATTAAGATGCATTTAGTTTATTAGATGCATTACAAACAATGTCATTTTGGTTTTTTTAATTACTACTGCATTATCATTATTAGTGTCAAGAAGTTCTTCAAGAGCATTACAAGTTAGTTCAAATTGTTTGTATACTGCTTTAACTTAATCCACTTTAGATTTCCCATCGAGTATCACACAATGGCTTAATGAAAAACAAAACAAAAAACACTTATGCTTATTTTCCACCCTTAGATGAAATGCTCGGCATTGCTATGATGTTTCGTTTAGATGAAGTCGGATTATTTGACTTAGAATTAAATTTCAATTACATAACGTGTTCTACTCAAAACGTTTTTAGACGGAAGTTAATCACGTATGTCCCTGTATATACACTTAATTCCACTTATAATCCTAATAGTAGTTTTGTGAAGCAAAAAAATTGTATGTACATCTCTATGCACTACATGCTATATTTATTTTATGATTTGAAACACATTTTGAGGAACTATAACATCAGTATAACAGCAAAGAACACTACCACGTTATCAAGTAAATCAATAGTCCACCAAACATTAACAAACATACATTGCATCTAAGCCTATGTCAACACATTTCAGGACCACCTCTCCATTGCCTCTACATTGGGGGAACATAAATATCATTGGCTACCCATATGAAGGAGCGCATTTCTATGCTATTAAAAAAAACACGATAATTATTACACATCTGTACATGCTAATTCCACGAAACACACTATTAATGTTTCCAGTTCTATAATTTTTACTTCAGAACCTAATGATTACCTGAGAAAATTCAGGAAGTCGTTATTTATTCTCACAAAAAGTAATTGGCTGTGAAACGTAGAAGATGATGCATTGATTATTATTGAGTCCTGATCATTATAACTCTTTTTGTTTCACTTCTTCCAAAAAGAAATAGCTTCCTTACACAGCTTTTAGTAGCCGAAGACCAAGAGATAAAGGAAATAACAAGATGATTAAGAATAGCTCTTTCTAGGATACATGTTCACATTGAGCACATTTGTCAACATGGTTTGTCTGATGAAAGCTCCCGTACGGGAGTGGAAACTAGTTACGGCTTTTAATGTGTTTATTTTTAGAAAAGTATTTACAATTAAAAACATCAAAGATATCTTATATTTTGAAACATATGTTTCTAAAAGTAATCTTATAGATTTTTATTAACTTTGATAAAAGACGTTTTTTTTGTAAAAAAATGTATCTTCTTTGTAACATATTTTCTTTTTATTCTTATAAAATGTACATTTATACACTTAGAATTGCAAAAAAACAGAAGGAATAAAGGAGAAAAAAAAGGTGAAAATGAAAAATAAAAGAAATATGAATTGACCTTCGTATACAGTATATATATTGTCACAAAACGCATATTTTAGCGATTTAAATATTTATAAATTAGTTTGTAACTTTAAAAATACCTTTGAAATGTAAAAAAAATAGTCAAAATCCGAATTGTTAAATATTCAAGAAATTTTTATTTTAAGAAGAAATGCGAAAAAGTTTTGTGTTTAAAAGAGAAGAAATTTATCTTTGGAAATTTAATTATTTTTTTTTACATCTGCGTTTATCGAAAGGTCAACTGCACAGCTGATCAGGAGTCACTCTTGCAGCTGTCGTTTCCTGCTTTCCAGGAATCCCGAAAGGTCAATTTGCCTAATATGGTCGTTCGTAGTGTTCTGAATTTTGATTGATAGTTTTAGCTCAGGGTCACCTTGTGCTGAAGTAAGACGGGTATTTAACTCGGTGTCAGAGAGAAATCGCTCTCTCGCAGCTTTCTCCCGGTCTCTTTTGGATCGAGTCAGCTGACAACAGATGACTTACAGCTTTCTGCGCAGCCTTCATAACGGACTTAGGTTTTGTGGTAATTTTTCAGTTAGTATTAGATTACGAAAAGGCGTACGAGGATAGCCTTTCTCCATTCCGAGAAAGGCTATACACGGACAGAATGTCTTTGAACGATTAGATAAGTATGATTAACGTTGCAGTTTAGTAGCTAGGACAGTAGCGGATTAGAACAGTATTAACTTGACATCGTTAATAGTCTGATAGTCAACATATTTTAGTGTTACAGGAACGCCAAAAACAATGCGGCGCTACGAGCTAATGTGCTAATGTAGTTAGAGCTAATGTAGTTTCGAAGTGAGCCTAGTGTAACTACAATGATTTAGTGTAAATTTCAGCCGCTCTATCAAGTAAAGCAGCGAAAGTAAATTTAGCGCTACGACTGTAAACTTTAACGAAATTTCAGCCACCAAGGTAATGTAATGTAATGTAGAAGATGGGTGGTAAAAAAACCTAGCTTTGCGACCTAAGGTCTATTGTACTTTCCCCAACCTTAATCCCCAAAAAGACCACTAGTTACGGCAAACGCCAGTAGTTTGCTTATAGGGACCTTACTCAAATCCTCTGGTTCTAAGAAAAAAGATCCTAGGATTTTAAGTCTAACCGCTGTCAAGTACTCACAGTTACATAAAATGTGTGAAGAAGTCTCCTCTTCTCAATGACAACTCCTACAAACTGGGTTGTCTTTTAAATAGATAATTTAAATTATATAAAAAATCTTCAAATTTAGAATTAATAACAAGATATCTTTTGAGCTCTTGGATAAAAATATTTTTAAATAAATTTAAACTCACTTTACTAGTAAATTTATGAAATCTATTAATTTTGAATAGAAATAAAAATGTTTTATTAAATAGTTTAATATATGGAATTTGTTGTTGATAACATATTCGTGAATCTAAAAAATCAACAAAATCAGAATTATTATTAGTTTGTTGTAATTTAATAATTCCATTTAATTAATTTCAAAATTAGTATTAAAAATAATTAAATCATCTATATATCTATAAATTTTAAATTGGAAAAGGGTATTGATTGACATTCATAAATTGATATTCATATTCATAAGCCAATAGAAATAAATTAGCAAGAATGCTACTATAATTTTTCCCCATTCCAATATCTTTGATTTGGGAATATGTTTCATTATCAAATTCAATATAATTATTGTTTAAATTAAATTGAAGAAAATTAAGAAATTTATTAATAGAAATATTAAATAAATTTTTTATATTAAATTCTGAAATTAAAAATTTTATTTGTTGTAATAAAGAATCTAAAGGTATATTTGTAAATAAGTTTTCAAAATCTGCAGTAATTATATTAAAAAATTTAGTACTATTTATATATTTAATAACATCATTATGATTATGAATAAGCCAATAAAAAACACGATTAATTTTATTTTGAATAATTTTTGCAATTTATTGAGAGAAATTAATTCCCTTGAATTACTAGGTTAAACATTTGTGGATGCCAAGTTCGTGTTGAGAGTTTCAAGTTCCTCTTATCCTTACAAGTAGATCGAGTCCAGAAACCAGATCTTCAGTTCACGAAAGAACGGTCTTAGATATGCGCCTACTACTATATTCTGTCATTCCATCTTTATCTGATGGATTTATCTTCATTTCCCGCCGATCAACATTCTCGAATCTAATTTGAATATGTGGTTTCTTCTCCTTTGTATATAAAAAAAACCCAATGTTATTCAATTTTAATTGTATTGCCCAAAGACATCCATGTACGGTCACGAAACATGTTGTAATTTTAGCCTTTTCAAATATATTTTAATGTGTCTTACAATGTGTGTAACCTTTTGAATTACTACTATTTTAGCAACACATATAAAACATTGTATTATAAATTAAAAGTTACTATTAGTTTCCTCTTTAACCTGGCATCTGTTTTTTTAATGGTTTTTGCCAACGAATGATTAATTATTAGTTAACAAATAATTTTCGGTCAGCATAAATTCTATTTTTGAGGGTCACCGCTTTTCTATTGATTACTTACTTGGCTTCTCCTTTGAGTCTGAGAACGATTGTGGGAATTGGCAATCGAAAAATATTACAATATTAATTTTGAATTGTTCGTATTTTAATCTTATTGCGTTTTTCATTGTAAACGTTTAGATCGTAATTTTGACACAAGTTAAAATTGTTTACATCAAAAACATTAAAAATGAACGGCAGAATGGTATTATTCAACTAAACACACTTGGATATCTCATTAACAGTATTACTTCAGAGGAGAAGAATCTGTTTAGGAAGAAATTCAAATTTTACCCTGGTATATAGAAACTGGCTGAAAGGAAATGTATAATAAACATTTAACTTTATATCCAAGGGTGTTTAATGATGTTTAGATACGAAGCATCAAAAATAAATACGCTGTCAATTATCCTTCATATCTGACTAATCATGCTATTAAATTAAAAACATTAAATTTGGAAGATAAAAAAATTCTTTTATAGCTAAAAACAATTGTTGTTGGATTGTTATCTCTCCAAGTCATGTCCTCAGGAAATATGGCGACGCCATAAAATTTCTTGTTTTTGTAGATGATTTAGTGCTTATTTACCTGGGTTCTTGTATTGATTTTGTGTAAAGGAAGATTAATTCTATCTTTGTTGTTGCCTTGTTAAATGTAAAACAAATCTCTCGAGTTTGAACAATGCTGAAAATAGAATAATTACTGATTCTAAATTCAGAATCAGCTGGACAGAAGGGGGTTTAAAACGTTATCTTTAGTAAAACAGTAGCAGAGAAGCTTTTGATAATAAAACAAATCAAACATTATCCATTGAAACTTAACTAGTTTTATCACAGCTGCCACGACCATCCCTTCTCATATAAAGTAAAGTTTTTCAATCGATTAATTCATACACTTCATGAACAGCAAATACGGACGATTAGAATTAATATATTTTCATTGGAGAAATTAAATTTAGGCAAAACACATACTTGAATATTTAATTAAACCTGCAAGTCGAAACGTTGTGATTATATTTGAATTTTTTAAATTTTAATATTTAATTGTGTGTTTGGCCTCAATTTAATTACTCCTAATGAAATTACGTACATTAAATAATTAAGCATAAGACGTAATACAGTAAAACCTCGTTAAGTCGTCACCCGGATAAGTCGTCACTCCGTTTAAGTCGTCGTTTTCCTTTGGTCCCGACAAAGTCTCATAGACAATAATGTAAATTAACCCTCGTTTACTCGTCACCAAATTTAATTCTACTCCGGATAACTCATCACCCTCAAATCTGGTGAAAAGCATCTTTATTCTCAATTTTGCCTGCTATCTTTTCAGCCCCGCCCCTTCACTATTAGAAAGCCTAGCCTTTGCGGGGAATTTTCACATGGGAAATTCACTTGGGAAATTACACACTTCTCGCCGCGACTCTTTGTCAAGCCGCTACTGAGTGTTTGTTTCTTGTCTTTCTTGGCCGCTACTGATTGTGAGTGTGATTTCATTTCATAGCGAGTAAGCTCCGCTACAAGGGCTATTTTTTAATCTTGCAATTTCGTGGTTTGATTACATTTGTAACATGTCAAGGATGCGAAAACTTACCTCATTATCTTTTAAAGAAAAAAAAGACCTAATTGCACTTTTTGAAAAATCAAGTGTTTCGAAACAGCTTTTGCCAAAGAACATTATATTCCCAGGACTATATTAAACGATATTCTTTCATTGAAACAAGTAATTGAAGAAGCTGACTGCAAAGACAAAAGAAAGAGAATGAGGAAATCGAGGAGGTTTTAATTCGATGGCTAAAATATGCCAGATCGCAAAATGTGCCGATTTCAGCCATGATTCTCAAAGAAATAGCCAGGGAAATTGCTAACGAGTTGAACATGGAAGATTTCGGCGGCAGCAATGATTGGTTTGAACATTTCAAAGATAGACATTGCCTTTCTTTTAAAACGATTTGCGGAGAAGCAGCAGCTGTTGATGGTGATGCTACAGAAGACTGGAAGAACAATGTTCTCAAGGACATTTTATCTAGGTTTGATGCATCAAATATTTTTAATCTGGATGAAACAGGCTTATTTTACCGTCTTTTGCCTGATAAAACTCTATCATTTAAGGGTGAAAAGTGCACTTCTGGAAAAGCAAGCAAACAACGCCTGACACTTCTGCTTGGGTTTAATAGGAGCGGAAATGAGAAACTTAAACCACTTGTGATAGGCAAAAGCAAAAAGCCACGCTGCTTTAAAAACGTTAGATCCCTGCCAGGTGAATATGAAGCAAATTCAAATGCATGGATAACTACAACGATTTAGAAACGATATATTCGTAAACTGGATTCTCAGTTTTCGCGTCAGAAAAGAAATGTTGCATCATTGTCGATAACTTTACCGCCCACAATTATTTATTTCCAGTAATCAGCATCTTCATCAATCAACACTGTTGGATTATTTTTAAGCAAGTAAAAGAAAATAAGATATGGTAAGTATAAAGTGTTTTTTTTATTATTTTATTTTCCACTCATTCATTTGCATGTATTGATTTCTGAAAATCTTGTTTTTCTCACCGAATCCTACAGCAATTCACGAAAATATTGTAGTTCAGTGGGTTTTTTTTCCCAAAAATGCCCACTCCGCTTAAGTCGTCACTCCGCTTAAGTCGTCAAAAAATGTTTGGTCCCTTGAGTGACGACTTAACGAGGTTTTACTGTAGTACTTATATTTCCTTTTGAAAATAAAATTATCCAATGAAGTCTTCATCGATCAGAAATTCAAGTTCTTAAAAAGGATCTTAATGCAAATTCAATTAAAGTAGTTTACACAGTATCTGTGTAGTTCCATTTAATGTAATTCAACTCATTAACCCATCCATATTATAAAAAGCAAATTTTTAATTTACTTAATATTTTTCAGAAGGACCTCGCAGTCTTATACTAAGGTATATTATGAAGTTCTAAACTAAAAAAGGCAACTATAATATTCCAGTTCACCTGTATTTAGTGACTCTAAATCATCTCAAAAATCATAATTTAATATAGAACGTATTAATACAATTTCAGCATCAGTACTTACTCAGTAAATTACTTTTTATTATGATCAAGGATATTCAGGCGGAAGTCGAAATGTAGCAGCTGATACTGAAACACTTTTTTTGACCATTCTCTCTTCATCTCATATCACCCATCATCATAGGGGAACAAATAAATCTCTTTTACAAAAGTTTATAATGGAACAGTAAAGAATTCATTTGTAAGGGTATAGAGTGCAAATAGGAAAATTCAGACTTCCAATCTCTGATGACAAACAATTATTTACGTCTTTACTTTATCATGGCGCAAAAGACGCTTGTTACCACCATCAATGCTGCTCATTGTAAATATTTTCATCTCCGTTTCACCCACACTTCAAAACCGACCCAGTAATCTCTCTTGGAAATTTTGTTCAACGGATTACTATAATATTTGATTTAATGACTATCAATGGTCCAAATTAAAAATAATTAATTCAATCAAGGAAGAAAGATAATAAATATATCTAGTTATGTATCACCTATAATGTGGTTAGATGTTAAACTTAAATAAAACATTTTTTGGGAAACAAATTTTTGTGAAATGAATTGAAAACTAAATAGCAAAATGTGAAAGTGGAATTAGATTCTAGTAAGGAAAGAACAATACCAATAATAATTAAATGAAAAGATAATGGTACTGTATTATGGACACATCCCTGTAACAAAATTGGAATGAATTGATTAAAAATAATATCTAAAGTAATTTTTCGTAGTAGAAACACCGTTCAAAAACTGTCATTCGAATAATGACCACATCCCTAAATTAAACGGCATTGGTATGTTCTATCAATTAAGATGCAGTTGCCAAAAAATGATATTACAGTAAAACCTCGTTGAGTCGTCACCCGGATAAGTCGTCACTCCGTTTTAAGTCGTCGTTTTCCTTTGGTCCCTTACACAATAATGTAGAATAACCCTGCTTTACCCGTCACCAAATTTAATTCAACTCCGGATAACTCGTCACTCTCAAAATGGCCAAAAGCATCTTTCTTCTCCATTTTGCATGCTTGTGTTGTATTTTCAGCCCCGCCCCTTCACTTCAAAAAGCCAAGCCTTTACGGGGAATTTTTGACCATGCCTGTCACTTCATTCTTTTCCTACCCATTCGGAGAATTTGGGTTCTTGAAATCTGGCTGTTAATCATTCAAAGCATACTTCTCGCTGCGACTCTCTCGAGTGAAGATGTTTTTCTTGACTGAGTGTGATTTCATTTCATAGCGAGTAAGCCCCGCTATAAGGGCTATTTTTTCTCTTACAATTTCATGGTTCTATTACGTTTTTCACATGCAGTGGAAACGTAAACTTACCTCTTTATCTTTTAAAGATAAAAAGACTTAATTGCACTTTTTGAAAAAATCAAATGTTTCGAAAACAGCTTTTGCCAAAGAATACCTTATTGCCAGGACTACATTAAACAAGTAATCATTAAATTCTATCATCAAAACAAGTAATTGAAGAAGCTGACTGCAATGACAAAAGAAATCGAAGTTTGACGAGATCGAGGGTTTTTTAGTTCGATGGCTAAAACATGCCAGATCGCAAAATGTGCCGATTTCTGCCATGATTCTGAAAGAAAAAGCCATGGAAATTGCTAAGGAGTTGAACATTGAAAATTTCGGCGGCAGCATTGGCTGACTGGAACGTATCAAAGACAAACATTGCCTTTCTTTTAAAACGATTAAAATGTGGTAACTATAAAAAGTGTTGTTTTTGTTTTGTTTTGTTTTTTATTTTCCACTCATTCATTTGCATGAATTGATTTCTGAAAATCTTGTTTTTCTCACCGAATCCTACAACAATTCATGAAAATACTGTATTTCAGTGTCGACTTTTTTTTCAGAAATTCCCACTCGCTTAAGTCGTCAAAAATGTTCGGTCCCTTGAGTGCCGACTTAACGAAGTTTTACTGTAATATACTCCAATAATTATTAAAAAAACTCGTAATAGCACAAAGCAGCGTTTGAACATCACTATGGCATCAAATCAGTTTCGTAGAGCATATATTGGACAAACCATAAATACATGGGCCGAAAGAATCTTTAATTCTTGGGCAGAAAAAAGAAAATAGGTTTAAATTACCATTCAATGACGCTTTTTGGATCAAAAAATGTGCTAACAGCTTATGAGATACTAAAGAAGAAATTGCAATTAATATTTGGAATGATTTAGTAACACTCGAATTAGATTTTGATTTTAAATGAATTTTGTTGTTGTGAATTAAAGATGTTGAAGGTCACATTTGTTTTGACGTAAAAACAAATATAGTATCTGAACAGAAATGAAGGGTAAGCGAGTCATATTTGTAGGTGTAGCAAAAAATTTTTTAGTTGATATGTTAAAAAACAAAACAAAAAAAAAACATAAAATTTAATTTACAATATAATTCAGTGATCCATAAGCATTTGATCCTGACTGTCAATGGACCTGAAATTTCTTCACGTTGCGCAAACGTTTCTTTTCCGTTGTTTCCGTTTAATTTGCTTATATCTTTTAGTTTTAATTAGATTCTAATAAACTTTATTTTTATCTTTATTCTACATTCTAAGTTTATTAATTCACTGAGGAGATAAATTCTGAGAAACGGCTCAAAAGGTATTGATTGCTTTCCTTTTTCCCTTGAAATGGTTTGCTATTTTTTTTCCTTTCTTGTGGTAACCAAAGTGCTGTGCAAGGTTTTGTTTTCACATTTTGTTCTTATTAAAATTGGAGAACAATTTTCCTTTCTGACATCTCAAAACAGCCTGTTTCACGCTAACTTAGCGATCATCAGTTGAGAGTAGTCAGAATGAATAAGCAGATCTCATAATGGAGGTGAATTGACGTGACAATAGGAAGACAAATGGAACTTCCACAAATCTAAACTAAAAACGATAATCCACATTAAAAATAAAGAAAAAGAATGTGTTTTAATGTGTTCTTTCATTTTACGCGTTTTTTATTCATTTAAATTCTCATTAGAAAATCATTGAGGTTGGCAGAGCCCAGCACATGAATTTTCTTTTTCTTTATTTGTAACATGTATTATGTTTTTAGTTTAGATTTGTGGACGTTCCATTTGTCTTCCCATTGCCACATTTTGTTCTTGATGTGGCTTGATGAGATGTCAGACATCGTGAGGTCAGCTGGGGAGGCTGGAGTACCACGATCAATCTACCGTCCTGAAAAATATTCATGAAGAAACTTCATTGAGCAACAGCGAAGTTAGCTAGTGCCCCGTCCTCTAGTAGCCATACGCGTTCTATGATACCTGCGTCTGTAAGCTGTGTGATGAATCATGTTTGTAACATGTGTAAATAAGTTTCGCTATTAACATGAACATTAAAAAAATTTAATGCCAAACAAATGACGTGATATCATCGGAGCCCATATCATTACAGATTCTTTTCCAATTCCAGAGTATAATGAGG